>DWED01000131.1:0-14211 GCA_018245795.1 Protelbella ruficauda | reverse complement strand
AGTTAAATTTTATGAGATACAAACATTACGCCGTCGTAAATTCCAACATCTACCCGTACAATGGAATAAATGCGAAGCGAAAGTTTCGCAAGGTTTTTAAATTAAGTAAAGTTGGCATCTAAGTTACGTCTGAGAGACTAAGAGAGTTAGAAGGACCTGTTCAGAAAATGATTGCACAAACATTATAGCGGAAAGAGCACATGGACGACAAACGTTGCTACGGTGTCCGAGTTATTTTTTGATAATTAAACACAAAATTTTCTAAATCTGTCTATATTCGGGTGCCTTATGCATGCTTACGAAACGTAAACAATCTGTGTCGAACGTTTTAGCCGTTAAGCTGTGAAAGTACAACAAACGAAACCATCTCACTTTCGCATTTACAATGTTTACCAAGTTTACGGTAAAAAAGAGCACGTGTACCTACTTGTTTTCCTCTCGCAGCATTCCCGACTTATGAGACTGAAAGCTACATATAAACGTTAAAAAGAAATTGCAAACGCTTAAGTTTATTTAAAATATATGTACAGTGTACAGCGTGCGTCAGCGAAACGAGAAATCAGTTAAACGAGTGTTTGAAATTACAACATCTTAGTTTTCAAGCCAAGAAACATCGGGGGACTTTAATTCAAGCTGAATTTATAAACTTTAAGACAACTTTACGACTTACACAAGAAGAAAATAAGTATAAGTATTACAAAAGCAAATAGCGTATCGAAATTAAACTTCTTCGCGTCTGGCAGAGTCACTCTAGTTTTAAAAAGAAGCGATACATAAAGCGTGGCTGCATTGCATATACTCTCTTTATATTCACAGAAAAGTTTAAAAGGAGTTTTGATACGATTCATAGAGTTCCCAACTCTTTCTCTATTAAATGAATGGTGAACTTTATTCATTTCGTTAAATTGGATTATTTTTATTATGCATCATTGTTGCAAATTATTTAAATTGTACTTGCGTTTTAGAGTAAACAAATTAGGTTTAATTATACATTTACTTCTTAACCTATTCTACGATTAATATTGCAAAAATTAACATAAGTGTAGACACCAATTAATGGGTACACTACTCACACATAATTGAATTAATAAGATAAGACAATGAAATTTATTGGTGAATAAATCTTTGTATCGTCATCATAAAATTAATGATTCAAATACCAAACCTTATATGTTTTCCTTTTGACGAATATTACCAAAGAAAATAAATAAAAACGGAGAAATAATTATAACAAAAACTTGATATTTTTCATAAAATACAGTGATGACATCTATTGATAACTTTAGTAATAACGTCATACGTCAACATTTCCTAAAATCTTCAGATTGTTAAATAAATTATTCCAATTAGCTTATACGATATATAAAAAAGCTTAAAAATTCACTACTAAATTTACAAGAAACAACACAAAAATTAAATATATATTTAAAAAAAAAAGGAATTAATTTATATATTACAGTAAATACAGTAATGTCATCTGTTCATCTCTTAGTAATAGATTCTATTTATTAACAGTCTGTTCTAACAAGAATGTTGTCAGACTGTAAACTCAACGAGTACAATAGGACGTGGCTTTTTTAAGAGTTCGAAAATTCATTAATATTTTTTATTATTGTATTAGAGATAGCTATATTCAAAAATTTACAAACGATCATTTTATAACTAACAATATTTTTCAGTATCATTACGATCTGTTTTTCATTATTGTAATATGCCAAAATTGGCAGTGGTTAGCCAGTTTATATTTAATGAGCATTGATGGACTAAGACCGTATCGGGCATGTTTTTACGTGTGTTACTGAAACTAAATTTCATTGGTGTTTATTGATACATAAGTGATCGTTCATGAGACTGGGAAAATGTTGTCGAGCCTCGGAAATTCTGGCAATTTTTCTGCGAACAAAATATATGAAATTTTACGCATTCTTTTAGCACTTATTATATAAAAAACGTAGATCCTTTAGAATGAAAAGGATCTCCTTGAATTTTCTATTTCCCTTTTTCATTTTGTTTGTTATTTCACTCGACGCCTGAATCGCATTTTTGTTTAGTTCTCAGAAGTTTTCGCTGTAGAAGGCGACTTAAAACATTTTTTGTCGTATTTTAACCATTCTTGATAAAAAAACGACAGTTACTGCAACCGCCTTACTTCTCGGTTTCTAATTTAATGTTTCGGACGATTTTACTAATTTACGTATTTCAGTGCTTTCTATTTTCTTTTTTTTTTATACTTATTTAATCTAAAGCAACAATCTACTTAGAAATTGGATAAGATAGTAGATACAGAAAATGTGTATGTATCATCACCATTCATCTATACAAATGCAAGTCAGTATCATTTATTTAATTTAAATTCATTATATTTAATTTAGTTTTATTGCTAATCTAAAAAGTATAAAATATTTTCATGAAGGTCAGCAAACCAAATTTATCTGTATTTATCTTCACATAAAATAACAAATATTTTTCTCTCGTCGATGTACCAACCAGTGGTTGCTAATAACTACTATATTTATATTCATTTATCAGTAGCATGTCGGGAGTTTTTATCAATGAATAATTAAGTAAGCAGACTTCAATGTCAACTGATTGTAAAACATTACGTGTTGGTAACACTACGATTTTAATCCAAAAATTATACTCTCCACTGAGCAGTCGGAAAATCGGTAAGGAGAAACCTAAATACTTGTATCGTGGAGACTGCTTTCGTGTTTCGCAAGACACTTCATAAAATATTACTAACAGAGGTCTGCCGCTCATAGACTGACTTGAACTATTATTCATTACAGAGCTAAGAGCATTTTAGCTATGAAAATCCAATTACGGCTCATAAACCAATGGAATTGAGTAAATTATGATGTTTAAACAAGATACATGGACGCACGCGTCAGTTTATATATTAGGATATAAATGTATATTTTTGTAATCCTATTTAACACAACGCTAAATTATTAATCACTACCTCTACGGAAATTCATCTTGTTGCAGGTTGCAATTTTATTGCACAGTTAAAAATTCGCTATAAACAGCATGTGTCAATCAAAAAACCCTTTTTGGAATTTTTCTAGCTAACATAATGGTGTACAAAATAAAAATTAAATAAAAGTAGTTGCTTATTGTAATTAAAATACGTAATTTAAATATAAACACTCGACGTACGAAGCGGCAAACAATAGCCTCACTGAGACGCCGGCCTTGCGTGCACTAATGGCTATCAAACAATGCGTAGTCTATGCTCTCTGCGTACTCGAGTTATCTCCGTAGTGAGTCACGCGTTACTCATCGACCTCTCAAATACATATATAAGGATAATAATAGACATACCTACGGACAATAGCACACTTGTACTATGGTAGTTGCATGATAATTGCTACAGCCGTTCTACCGCGTACGTCTATGAATGGAATGCTATACTGGCGCTAGAATTGTAGACGGTTCTTTTTTAAATTAAGAGCGAAGGAATTTCAACGGCAGTGTATATATTGTTCGGATTTTAAACAATGGTAGTAGCGTACATTAGCGCAACTTTTACAGATTTTTAAATTATAAGTACGTTGCATTAGAGTAGTAAAAATGTAATTCGTAAATTAGTAGTAGTAGTATTAGTAATAGTAGTAGTAGTAGTAGTAGTAGTAATATTAGTAGTAGTAGTAGTAGTAATAGAAGTAGTAGTAGAAGTAATAATAGCAATAGTATGATACATCAAAATATGTTAAAAAAATATACAGAAATAGGTAAAATGTACAAAAGGCGGCCTTACCGCTAGTCTGCCATAAGGCCGCCGCAAAAGGTGTTAGTTTAAATAATTTCACTCAAATATTAATTTAGCCGTTAACTACGAATATAACTAAATTAGTTATGATAAGCTTTATAAACATTATATGTAGTAATGATAGGTACTAACATTTGACATAATTAAATTTTTTATAATTTAGTTTTCTGTCCATATCATCGAACATGGGTACTCTACTATTGTACTTTCCTAACTTATATTTTCTAGTAGAAATTTTCTAGTAGTGACGCGGAGTCGATCTGTGCCCGGTGTATGGCAATAGGGTCACCATCTATTCCATTGTGGGACTTAAACGTAATTGGCGAAATGTGGAAGTATACTACACTCCTCTGCCTACCCCTTCGGGGATAACAGGCGCAAATTTGCGTTAAGTTGTGTGTACTCTACCTAATCCGTAACGGGCCTGACGTGATATGAAGTAATAATAATATGTTTAACGAATCACAAAATAAACAACATGAAAGTACATATGTATATTTGAGACTTGTCTGATGTTAAATGTTCCATTGCATTGCTACATTATTTTTACTAAGGACAGAACAATTAACTAATTTTACTGAATAATAACTTTATTGTTAATCTGATTCTTTACACTTTATACTTAATTCTTGATTATATTAATATATTCGTTGGCAATAGGCTCAGCCCCTATTCCGTGGAACGTATATAATATAATTGTTGAATCGTGGGCTTGTTATGCCTACCCCTTCGGGGACATACAGGCGTATTATGATGATAATTAATGAAAACCAGAGCTGCGTGGAAGCTGATAATGAGAGCGATAAATTTGAAATCCAAAACCTATCACCCGAACACAAGTACATGTAACCTGATTTATTGGACATCATGTTTTAACCTTCAATTTTCCCATAATATTACATGTTACATAATCAACAATTGTACTGTACATATATGCAAAGTGGCTGGCCGCGGTTAGATCCTAAGTGCTGAAGATCGTGCTCAGTGGCGCGCCATTGGAGGGCTTGTGTCCAGCAGTGGACGGAAATTGATTGGTAATAATGATAATACAAATGTCGGTCGTATTACATGGAATTTTTCACAAACACTTAAAACTTCATTCTGCTGCTGTACTAAAAATTAGTATTGAGTAGAATCTAGTTTACCTATAATTATGGTGTGTTATGTTATTTATTGTGTGGTTATTACCTATATTCGTGTCACTAGACATTTGATGTAGTAACCGATGTATATTAAAGCGGCACGTATGTTGTTACAAATCAAACCCATTGCTTTTCCATTGATTTTGTAAGAAAATGTTTACTCGCGAAGTGACTGCAGGCCGTAATAAACTATTTTTGTTCTGCTTTATTATTATAATAATTATTCGTATTATATTATCATACTATGTCTCTTACGGAGTGGGCAGATAGCACCGAGTATTATTGTATGGTATTTGTTCATATTAATAAACAACGTAATTAATGTTTTAAGTAAGTCCTGAATTGCTTTTACGTCAGGATTGTAACGATTGAGATATTTGGCAGTCTGTGCCCTCTGAGCACCTTGTAAGAAACCTAACGTGGTGATATAACAACAATTCTGTTCACGAACTTTTATTTGCTGGTTTTTTATTACTTTATTACATTTGTTATTGCATGTCTAAAAATAACAAACAGATTTTGTTAATACATTTTAACACAATTCATACGAAGAAAATGTAACCGCTGTTTATCGTACACTAATAAAATTGTAACAAGATTGATTGTTCATTTATATTTAAATGTCATATATAATGTCATGTCATATTTTTCATTTGTTTATCTGTTTGAAAATGAAATACATAATATAAGTATTTTTTTTTAACAATTTACACGTTATTACAGTGACAATTTACATATAAGCGTCAGAAAGATGGATACGATGAGTCTACACCAGTAACAAAGCATACAAACAATATTGGCAGATCTAACACTGTACGTACTCCTGGGCAAAGGTCTCTTCCATAATTGAGAGGGGCCTTGCGCATGCTCTATCAGCCTGCTCCACTTCGGATTAGCGGATATATGAAATAATGACCAAATCGTTTCTGGATTATTTCTAAACAGCCTTTAGGACCTCGAAAAAGTGTAACCAATGTTGCCTAACGATATTTACCGGAACTTGGTGCTTATTAACATGCTCATAGAAAGACGTAGAAGATTGGTGTAAGGGTTTGGTGATGTAACTTTACGAGACATTTAACTTTATTTTTTGATGCGACGATCTGAAGATCGAGCTCAGTGGCGTGCTATTCGAAAGGCCTATGTCCAGCAGTGGACGGAAATATGACGATAATAATGATGATGTAACTTTACACATCGCGTGTAATCTGCGACCACGCCAAGTATGAACCCTTCACTACCAAAGCGATGTATTATTTCAGTATATGCGCTATTGTTACATTACAAGTGCGCGTGTAATTAATTCCTGTAAAGGGGTTCAGTTAGGATTTGAGCGCATCACATCGTAATTTTCGATGCAGTGCCCAATGGATTTAATAATATCCTGTAACGGGCGACTTTGTTCCTACTATTTTATCAGGCAAAACCACGTACAGTACAACTTTCGTTCGGTATAATTTTTATTGATCGCTCGATTGCTACCCACTTTCAAATATCCAACTTTTATAAACGCTTATATTTTATGATTGGCAACTAACACTCAAACATATGACACTTCTCATAGATTCTCCAGACAATCGAAATACGTTAATTATACTACAAAGTCCTCAAACCACTTTTTCCGTATATGTAATTAAAGGGAAGTGGAAATTAAAATAAACTATAGGAAGACTTCCATTAATTATTACGTAAACCATCATTTATATACCTACTAAATATTTAGCTAAATATAAATCGCTAAATGACATTACAAAAATACACTACGAATAATATACATAGGAACGATATGAATTTTAAAACGAACGGATGTTCTTTTGAATTGACAGCGACAGTTCGAAATAAACTTAGGAATGCCGAAAGTTCTGTAGCAGAAACATACGCATTCGCTTTAGGTCAGCCTGACAATTCTAAATCAGTAAAAATATACATATCGTGATTTATCAAAATGTACCAGGGGAAGTAAATATGTATGCTTATTGAGTTTACGACTCGCATCACATAGGCAGCGCTGTTTGTAGTAGAAAAAGCTTTTCAAAGAATGGGCAGGCGATACGTATGTATACGAGTATATCTCTATGAAACAGTGACGGCGAATTTCGTTTGTGTACACAATGACGACGTTGATGGCTCGGATCCGATCAAAGTCACCGTTACCTCTTTCACAGTGTGCCAATACCTGTCCCGCGTGAAATTGTTTCCGAACAAAACTTAATTGCAATCTGAAAACAATGTTACTGAGTACGTTCTGGTGCAGAGATGCTATGAAAACATTTTAACGCACAAACAAATTTATCGTGTTTGCGCCGAGAAAACATTTGCGTTCCGCAATGTAATCGCATTCGTAGGGTGACTTGTATTAAGAAACTTTGTGTATGAAGTTGCACTGAAACCGTGCAGTTTTCAAAAGTCGAATTCAAAATGACATGTCGGCAAAATTCCCGCGAGTAAAATATGCGAAATAAACTGAGGTGAACCTGTACCGCATGTGGAATTTATGCTTTGCCGAGTTTTTTACAGTACAATGCGTGGGCATGCCATTCATGGTTATGCGCGTTGAATATCATTAATGTATATTGTGTATGACAATTACTTTTAGCATACCTTAAGGCATATTGTTACACTACGTGACACATTATGAATTATGTTTTGAAACTGAATATAAATTTACAGATGAGTTTGATGCGTCACAATGTTCCGCGTGTTACAACTTAGGGAAAACGCATGTGTAAACTCAAAGCAACTACTTACTTTGGTTGATCTAAATTTAACATTTCAATAGATGCTCGCACACATTATCGCATCTTATTGAAATTATGTACAAATTCAACAGCTCAATAAGATATTATATGTGAAATTGTGACTAAATACCTTCTCGTTGCTTTGCGTACGAATAGTTACTGAAGGTCTCTTCAGTAACCCCACCTTTACATACATATTCGTCCGTAAACTTTAGGTTATAACAATTTAAATGCGATACCTGACACAGATATTCGTGGTTACTTATGCTACGCGAATATGAGCTTAAACAGCGTGGTGGTTACATGACGTAATGTAGTCTCTCGGAATGCCGTGATACAAGTCTGTATATAAAGTCCATCACACGCAAATATTGATAAAATTATGGAACAAAACGATATTTTAAACTGTTTCTTATTTATCAACGTTCCAATAATGTATTTAATATTAAAAAATGGAGCGTTAAATTTTTGTTTACTATCCTCAAAATGTTTTACAATTTTTAATAAATTATTTAGCAAGATTTTTTTTTCTTGACAATTAAGTAGTGGCGAATTTTATGAGAAAGAATGCTACAAAATTCCGACTCTTTAACACCTAAGGTACTAATGATCTGCGAGTGTTAACATCGTTAAAAATAAGGCTCAATGCAATATAAACAGGTATCGCAGTCAAGTCACGTAAACATACAATACCATTGATTGTGGATACTTGGTTAGAATGTTTTGGCGTCACCGCAGTTGATTTTCAATCCATTGTTGAAGTATAGACAATGAATCGAGGCGTGAGATTGATACTACCCATGCAAACTGTCGTATCACTTGTCATAAACGGCCACAGACTATATATAGCTTTGTTATTATTTTATGCATACTAATTTTTTTCAAGCACTGAATCATTATCATCTGCAACACTAACAACATATACAGTCGTATACCATGAGTTAAATTTGGCACAGGCGCAAATTAAAATGGCTAATATCTCCCTGAATTCAAATCTAATTTCAAAACGCACATTCGAAACACGAAATGTACTTAGCCGTGTACGTGGTAAAATAAACAACGACTAGTAATAAGGATAATACTCCTGTTGTATTTTACCTGCTGTTGAGAAAATTAATTTGTTTTATTATTTCAATTACAACGTCAATATTTGTGACCAGATATAATCCAATCTCTTTTGTTCAGCGAGCGGCCATATTTTGATGTTTAATTCCATGTTGTGCATAATTAATTCCATTATATTTTTAATTTCGTAATTGTTGTGACTGGTCCATTCAAATAGCTTTCTCGATATACCATTTAAATGTATATTATTTTTATCATTTAAGCTGTAGTTATCATCGATTATTTGCAATAATTCAGTATAAAACTTGTTGCCTTTGCTCAATTCGCTTGACATTATGTTGAAAACTTCATCTTGATTTGTCAAAATTTCATCGAGAAAATCTATGAAATCCCTTTTAGCTTCGTCGTGCATTCGAACGAAATATTTAATTTTATGGCGGAATTTGACATTTGTTCTTATCACGTGCATGTACTTATCAACAAAAAGTGGTATTGCCACGTAAAAGTGGTTCAACTGTTGAGCACTCGCGTTTAAAATATATCGAAGCCATTCCACTAAATAGTCTGTGTATACGTCTTTCTTAATACATAAAGACAAATTCCAACAAATTTGATTATCGATTGTATTCATAACAATTTTCATTTGCTGCCTTAAAATTTTCTGTTTCAAAAACTGTACCGAACGATTCATAGATGATACACTTTCACCTTTCACCGATTTCAGATTATTTTCTACAGTTTTTTGTATTAAAAAATGCGAAAAGTCAGTAAAGTCTGACAAAGACAGTTTTGATGTATTCGATATGTTACTAAATGACTTTTTAAAATACCTTTTAAGTGTCATTTCATATTCCCAATCGGAATTCTCGAAGGCATCGTCAATTAACTTCATTTCCGTTGTGTTAAGTCGATAATCTGTCTTAATATTTTTATGCACATTTTGTAACTGTAATTTGGACACGTTTATTAAAAAAAGTAAGAAAGTATTTACGGGCACATTGGTATTGTTGTATTCTCGTACGTCTTCTAAACTTAAGTCTTCATAATTCAGATTCGTTAAATCTATGTCTGCAAACGTTTCCTGTTCATGAACTCTCTCTTTCGGTGTTCCATTTATTTCATAGCCATGGCAAGTCGTGACTAAAATATAAGATGATATTAGAAAAATAAACAATTCCACATGATATCTAAAATAAAACTTGTAAATTTACCCACGTAATAAAATCGCGTATGCAGCTACTAACATTGTCGTTTTATTTTCACAGAAATATTTACAATTCCGACGATCGTAATAAAAATAACTTACAATATAAAATAAAACAACCGAATTGGTGTTTTATCATTTTTCAATTTTGAATAATTCCACTTTCGATAACTTATACTGCTACCGAGAGATTTCCAGTAATTTCATGGTAGTTCAGCGATAAGTATGCCTACGTTAACACATTCCCACGTTGAAATATTTGTTCTTACGTATTTAATTTGACTTAAGTTACCTTTATTTTAGTTAATGTTATATTATATTATTATATTTAATTATATTTTGTATCGTCTCCTTTTAACTTAATATTCATTTGTCATTTGTCGACAACTTTACCTTCTTTTGTTTCATAACGAGGCAGCAACGAAATAGTTTCATGCATAAAATATAAAATGATTTTCTCATTGTACCTAACTTTTATACATACTGTTTTATATTACATTAAATATAAACTATCACTGTATCAATTTATGTCCATTTTAGTAAGGTTATTAGAATGCATATAAACCCTTCATAAACCTTGGTTAAATATAATCCTAGATTGAAATACATCGAGAACTTATTTTTCATAAGGAGATTCTAAATGTTGCGTTTAACAAAATAGCATTTATATTTCAGATAATTATGTTGGATAATAATTTTTCCTTTTATAAGGTGTAGGTAGCACTTAGATAGGCTCACTGTCAATTTCATAATGGGCAGTGCAACGTAACTGGTAAAACGTGGGAGTTTACTAAACTCTGTGTAGTTCTTCGGAGAGATACAGGCGTGATACTATGTAGTACATAAACATTTCACGCTATAGGCTTAAAGGCTTGATAAATTGTTATTGCTAAGACGCTATATCAGCGGACATGTAGCGGAAACGCCATGTCGCCGCGCGGCTGACGCAGCGGAAAGTTATTCCGTGTTTTCCGCCGCTGTATCCGTTGCACTAGAACATCTCAAGTGATATGTATCAATATGCTTATGAAAGTCTAGTTTCAATTAATTTCCTAAAGGCATTGCAGTAAATAGTCTGTTTATACGTCACTTTTTATACATAAATTTCAGCAAATTTAATTATCGATTATATTCATAACTATTTTTTATTTGCTACATAAATAATCAAAACGTTTATACTATTTCAGTTAAATAATTGTTGTCGACAGTTTATGAAAGTTTAATAAAATAAGTCACATACACAAAATGTATAGGTATCATATTGCCATTTGAAATGCAAACAATATGAAATAATCCGTAGGATATTTAAAACGTTAAATATTCATTTCTTTGAAGCAATGATCTCAAATGGAATACACTTTTAATATAATAAGGTCAATGATTAAAAGTTAATGTATAAAATTATCAGTGAGACGAAAGTAAAGGTCGGGGATACGTTTGTATATTGGAGAAAATTTTTGTCATACTATTTGGATGTTTATTATAATATAATAGAATTAAGTAGATACCAGTATTCTAAAAGGTCAAAGCTATATTTTTGCTACTTTCATTAACTACGCAATCACAAAGTGTAAAGAAATAAAGATTAAGGTTCATAATCGAACACATAGTTATTAACATACTTCAGACATTGATTTAGTAAAATTGGATTTTATATAAATATTGTATATAGATGCGCCATACTCTGAAAGTAACATGATTACGTTAAAAGCCATTAGCGAAAGCGTGCCCTCATTAAATTTGAATTTAGTATGTTTTACATTAACGTTGCACCCTGTTATTAAAGATAACGAAGTATAAGCAATTCCTAAAGAATGTAAGGGAATTACATTTTCAATTAGACTACATTAAATTCAAATGTTTAGTGAAATGTTGCGAAAATAAATAAACTAAGTATAAGTCGTATGTCTACCCAAGTCCGCTTAACTGGTTCAACCCCTGGCAAAAATCGGTCTATATTCACATGTCAAGTTCTCAACGAACCAAGCACTGCGAGGGTACGATACAAATGGAGTGACATTCGAACAAGCCTAGAGCGGGCTCCCGCAGAAAATTACTGCACATCGTATTGTGTCTAGCACCATCCCATCGCTTCAGCTGTTACTTAGTAAATATTTAATGGAAAAAAAAAATGTATTGTACAGGATAAGCTGATGTACTGGACGAGGTCATTTTGTGTATCTGTATACAGATTAATGTTAACTGATATGTAATGTAGTTTGTGTCGTTAAGTCGAAATTATCGGTGTAAGTACAAACTGACGACGAGACTAAATACCAGAGTCAAAAAACTTTGTCGATGCCATACATGTGTGTGTTGGAACGGAAGATTAAACTGTTTCAAACAAAGATAATTATCATCATATCTTCATCTATTTGTGGAGGACTCGCATTAATTTAGTTATTAATAGGAAATATCAAGGTGAAATTTAAATATAACTAGATAGTTCTGTAATATAAATGACATAACTTTTAAACATGCTTTTTTTCTGGCGACAACAATATGTGTTTTCAGAAAATTGTTTCGAGAAACCAATCATTTAAGAACTCTACCTTAATTCGGACGGTGATCTATCTCGTGTACTGATCGGTTGTAGAATTTCAGTCTTTACTCAGTCGTGTGTAATGCTCGTTTACCATATACATACATCTCTAAAAGTGGATATATAAATCAAAGAACTATTGTGTAGTGGACTGAACTGAAAAATATGGAAGCACAATGTTATATTGAGTCCATGTATAATATACGTACATATATACATACGAATATAATTATATATAAACACATCATACAATTACAATTTAATATATGCGAAAAACACTTTACATTATAAATAACAGATAATAATAAGGGGATAATATTTTAATTACATTATTTATAAAACACCCTGGAAAGACGAACGCATATTTTCATCCGATATTAAAACAAACAAGAGCGTAAAGAGAATATATGCGGTTTTTAAATCATTCAGGCGAAATTATTGTTATTACGATATGAATTTTACAGACGACAGGGTTTGTTCTGCGCTGAGAGATAAATTCCCTTTTTGGATAGCGTTTAATTAAAACAACCGTCTGAATGCACAAATAACGTTTTTAAGGACGGAAATAAAAATACAATTTGCTAAGGCGACGAACGCAAAATGAAATGAACAAATCATTTTATGTGTAAGTGAAAACGTTTTGACGCCTGTGTTAAGTGTCACCTGTGTTGAAAGCTATTACTTTAAGTTTGAAATATTTATAATATTCACAGGAATACTCTATATGGCATTTACTGAAATGTATTATTTCAAGAGTTTTGTGTCTTTTATCTCTTCTTCTCGCCGACCTTATACTACGAGTGCTTTTACAATGATAACTAATTAAAATGTATATAAATACTACATAAAATTATTTTAATCTATGTGTGTATTTATTATGTATCTATTATAAATATCTATCTATCTATATATGTATCTATTAAAAATGCTTTTTGCAAGATCTAAAATTTCCACCACATTTATAACATTTGCTTTAAAATTAAAACAACTCGTGCCATTTCTGTGATTCGACTCGTATCGTGGCTCTCGAAATAAAAACGCATCTGGGAAATGTTTAATGTAGTCCGCGACACATCTGATACAAAGTTCCTAAATGAAAGTAAGAGCGAGACGTCCCGATAGACGTACAAATGTGCACTTTAGGGACGCTATTTTGAAAATTGTTTTAGTTCCACGTGTACAGGGATCACCGCTGACTCATGTTATGTTCATATGAAAGCTGCTCTTAACGCGACGTCGTAATTTGTTGGGAGTGGGGAGTATGGGTTGAAGAAATGTAACTTGTATTTTTTATTTAAATGAAATGGAACGGTAACTGCTCGTTCATGATAAATAAAATAAATATACGAAAATAGACGAATATACGAAATAAAAATACGTTAATGTGATTAATAAGGAATCCTTTCAGTTTTTAACTTAGGCACTTTATGTTTTCACGAAAATGTCCATAAACTTTGCAACAAAGCTGGAATCCTGTTCCGAAGCTGATCTATCCACGTAATCCCCGTTATTCGATCCCCTTTGTTAAACGGGCCTTACAATTCTTATGTCATGGCAGCAACTTAAATTAGAGTTTTTAGAAGATAAAAATTACTCACACTTAAGGGAAAGTATAATAAATTTATTATTTATTTTTTCATAATTATTTTATTATGTACGTCGAATTATGCACATATATGATATAAGTAGGTAAATATTGTATATAATATAAGCACGGTAGCACTGTGCCGTAAATTAATTTGTCACCA
>DWED01000130.1:0-14211 GCA_018245795.1 Protelbella ruficauda | reverse complement strand
TGAGCGCCATCGCGCCCTGTCCTCGGCTTGTCGCATCCTATCCTATCTATCCATCTTGAATTGTGCTAGCATAATAAAAATATACACTTGTTACGATTTTTTTTTCTAAAACGTTGTCACGTTTATGATTTATTAATTGCGAGCCAACTTTACGGTCTCTGGACGAGGATTTACCTATTGATAAGGATCAAGACTGACTGCTTTAAGTACTTTCTAAAGCATAGAAATATTGGTGGACACATGTCACAACCGGTCACCCATTCAAAAATTGACCGCGTTCAAAGTTTTACTTTGCATATCTCTTGCAATGTGCAACCTCGTCAGCGCCACGAGCGCTACAGTTATCTATCGTTTATTACGACACAAAAATGCGAGGCGAGTAACTTTTCCAATCGTTTCGTGCAAATTGCAATGGCGTGAGCTAACGTTGTGATTTTGTTTTGCAGACGGGCGATTCTCTCCAACCCGGACGTCATCGGCCACACTACGATAAAGGCGATATTTGAAAACGATTTCTGGGGAACACCGCTCACAGACCCCGGTTCACACGGCTCGTATAGGCCATTGTGCATCGCTTCATATCGACTCAACTACGCCTTCAGCGGTTTTAAGCCATGGAGCTATCACTTTTTGAATGTCGTATTTCATTCCATCGCGACAGTACTAGTGGTGACGACGTCACGACGCCTCCTACCCAGTAATTGTAAAACCGTTGGCTCTTTAGTCACTGGATTGACTTTCGCCGCCCACCCTATACACACGGAAGCCGTCGCTGGAGTGGTTGGGCGAGCGGATGTGATGGCATGTAATTTTTTTCTCCTCAGTTTCCTCCTATACACTGAGCATATACGACTACGGAGCGAGAGCCATAGACGGCAATGCCGCCATGTCGTGAAAAACAAAATTTTACGTAGCCAATTACCGGCCAACGATCAGATTTTTCGTTTAAGTTGCCATGGTCTGATGCAGCAAATAGTGTTAAACTTTCGTAGGCTACTCAAAGCGGGTAAAGCTGGACCGTTGAAAATTCTGAATGCTTGTGAAGTGGAATCCGGGACGGTGAAACCGAGTAAGTGTCAGTGCAACGGCAGTGCTAGTGAAGACGCCGGTGAACTTTTACAATGGATTACATTAGCTGGGACGCTACTATTTGCCACTACTGGTACGCTGTGCAAAGAGCCCGCCATAATGGTGGTACCGCTTTGTGTACTCTACGACTTTCTGAAGGACATACGCCAGGAACAGTCCTATTCAAAGGTAAGATGTATTACATTTTGAATTATTATATTTAATATTCAAATAGGACAAAATATTTGGTATTTTTATCACATAAAAGAAGCATGGGCGTCGTAAAGTTATGAAAGATCGTATTCCAGAGACTAGGAGATTGAAGGGTTTTTACTTCGAGCTCGAAAGCGGCCGGATAAAATGGATATTGCTTTATATTCTGTGTGATATCCAGGCAATGTAATATTTTGACTTCGTATAACTTTATGTAACGTATAAGCTTGTTACGTACTGCAAAGTTGAGTTGCAACCTTGTACCATTAGTCGCTACAGGAAAAATTTGTTCCAGTCTAATCCACAGAACACTAACGAGTAATTTAATTGTCCTGATCCAATTCGTATACTTTGAACGTCTTGATTGTTTTGAAGTCGTGGTCTGAAATTTGATCGAATGATTAATAGTAGAATTTTTCTGTGTTTTGTTGACCAAATGAAATGTTTTGACAAGCTACAAATAAAACTAATACCAACGTGTCAAGCTACGTAATTATACAACTTGTGATATATATATGTGAGTTAAATAAGAATTTTACATATAATATATTTAACAAGTTACATAAGCTATATCTTGCCATTATATGCGAATGGATTTCAAACGTCATAGTTTTTTTTTTTTATTTATTTTATTTTGTTTTAGTGACAGTTATGTTTGTAGATGTGGTATATACCTACATATATCTTTATCGACCTTTTGGTCCAGTGGTGGTGGGTTCGATTCCCATCCAGGACAAACATTTGTGTATAAAGTACAAGTATTTTTTTTGTATTTGAATGTAAAACTATCCATTTATACAGTATATTTATTACCATTCTAGGATCTATAGAACAGGTGATGCAGTTAATGATCGAATGGAAGTGCGTGAATAGGCCCAAGATATTATTATTACTGCTATTAGACATGCGGTCTCCCTGGCTAGCATCAATATTGTACTAGAACTGAAGCTATCTTGAGAGCGTATGATTCACTTATGCTAAACGCAGACAAACAAACTGAAGGTACGTCTACGCATAGTAATAATATTCTAGGGCGTAATGTAATTGAGTTGTTGTTCATACATTGAGCACGTAAAACTGTACCGTTACGTAACAAATACCATTGTTTACGGTTTAGTTTGTTTACGATAATAGTTAATCTCATAAAATATCTCCGTACAATACTCACGCGATATGAAATCGTCTTTACACGGAAGGTGATACGAACGAAAATGGATAGGTCGCTTGGAAAATCACCAACGATGAAATGTTCATACAAATGCTTTATAGTGATAGACTATAAAAGTGAGAATAAAGTCGTCAAACTTTGATTTGATTATATGTCTTGATTATATGTATAGATAGAACCTGCTTCAGTACTAGCTGATATTCTGCATACAAATAGTGACCATACTATGTTAGTCCGTTCTTGATGATCTAATGTTATGAAAAGAGGACGAATAAGGCTTTCTGTTACACCTGAAGATTGGAACACAGGAACAGCTACATCTACTCGTAGGCCAGCATTTAGACATGAAAAAGTTGAGTATTTTCCTATCTCAGTATATATGACTGCGACGTTTTTCAGTCATAGAGGTAAGTAGACTTTGGATATTAACAAACGGGCAATAACAAGTCAGGCGGGAGTCGAACAGCTGGTATGCAACTGGCAAGAGCAGTGGGAATTTTGTGATACTTTCATGTGCGAGAGAATGTTAATTGTTATAGAGTATCTGTTTTTATAGTTTATTAAAAGGTTCACTTTATGAATAGCGATCAGTCGCTTCGCTTCCGTAGAGTTCAGGTTGATGCACAAAGAGATAAATCTTTAATCCTAAGAATATATGTTAATACTATAATTACCTTTTTAGTAAAATGTACATTATGTTATATCATTATTATAATTGTCAGCCTATCTCAATCCGTTACTGGACATAGGCCTCCCGCAATGAGCGCCATCGCAATATACACACGTATTATTATATAGATTTATTTCGATTTTAACCCTGTTTTGATTGACTAATTTGCACAAAAAGTGGATATTGTGATTGAATTGTAATAGTCAGATATACAGCTCAGTGGGGCTTTTTATTTAATGTATCATCAACAGTTGTCACAGCGCACGCCAAATAATAGCTTTTCCGTAAATTTTTTCAAACCTTTGGTTACATTATTGCAATTTGCATAGGGATCTCTAAATTTTTGAAAATGAAATATAACCTATGTTACTAGCTGAAAATGCCGTTTTCTATAGGTGATGGAATTATGAAAATCGTGTTAGTAGTTTTTGAGTTTATCCATTATAAAAAAGTACAAAAAACAAATCTTTTTTCTTTATAATATTGGTTCAGATTATTCGCAGTTTGGCAAAAGAAATAGGTTTATATATATTTATAATAATAGATTAGGTACAGTCAAAAATACTTTATTTTACATTAAACTACATGCGAAAGATATAAAACTCAGCACATATTTTATGCGTCAGGCAACACTATTAATTGGAATGACTTTCATATTTTACCCATATCATGTTAGGTCAAAGGGACAGAATTCAAGGCCGTGAAAACGATTAAAACGTAATATACTTCATCAATGATTCATATGTAATACAATTTGGCTTAATTAAACATTTAATATTTGCTTTTTGATTTTCTACGCGTGGTGACCTATGGTCATAAAACTTATATTCCAAGAGGAGACTGTTGTCCGACTATGTAACGACAAATGGTTGACAATGATAATGAGTTTAATATATATTTATCTATATTTAAAGATTCAAAGTTCTATATTTAAACATTCAATATTTTATATTTAAAGATTCAAAGTTCTATATTTAAACATTCAATATTTTATATTTAAACATTCAATGTTCTATATTTAAACTGCACAGGTAGCCAGTACAGGTAAATTGTCATAAAAGGAACATTTAAAGGAGATGGGACGGAGTGGCCTATTTTATATGGCGGCTGAATTAAAGGTTATTTTAAGTACCGGGCAGCCGTGTCCGAAATATACATTCCTATACGTGTGTCCCAAATGAGTAAAATGATATGAAATTTTAGAGCGAAAGTAAAATCAACACTACAATCTATAATTAAATTATTTCATTTATTTTTTGTTAGCACAATAAATGTTATTTGTTATATCCTTATAGGTGCCCTACGGGGTAGACAGATAACACCAAGAGCCAAATATCTCTATCCTTACGGGCCTGATACGCTTGATCTATGTACCTTCTACTTCCTTCGTACTCTCACACTAGTTTCGGAGGCATTTGACTGGCTTAACATATTTTGTGTATTCTACATACAAAATATTTTTTTTTTGGGTACTTTAAGGTCGGCTGGGGTAATAAAAGAATCATTTAGAACAGTCCTTAGGGTCCAGTTTTAAGCGGCGGGTTAATTAAATGTAATTTTCGGTCGTGGGCCAGCGGTGTCCGAGCGTTCCGAGATACTGCGGGGCTAATTGGCAGTCGTTTCTAACTTGGAAACGACTTGGCATAGGTGTTAACAGCCAATTCTGGAGACATATCGGGTTGTTTATAGTGAATAGCAGTTTTATTCAATATTATATCAATTCGACAATGAATTGTTTGTTATATCGTGCCGCGGTTGCCTTATCGGGTAGGTAGAGAGTAAGGAGCATCAAATATCCTTCAGATTTAACGTGCTTTTCAATATTTACCAATTAATTTATTCCATTAATCGACCTATACCTTATATTGTATGTAAAAATGAAACAGCTTCTTTGCATACGTGCATTTGATAAAAGTCCAAAAAGAAATATACATACTGTAAGTTGAAAAACGGAAATAATGATTTTTAAACAATTGTTTTTTAAACATCATCGACCTTCACTGCAGGTCAGGGTATGATTCGAAAGCAAAATATTTAAATCCTAAAAGTTCAAATGAATATTTTGTAAAAATTGCAATATGTCTACTCAACCAGATGATATGATTGTACGAATTATTGTATATAGTTGTGTTGGACTTGAGCGTATCAGACTATAAAGTTAACCCTTCAGGTTCTGAGAGCACACGCGTGTTAAATAATTAAATGATAAAAAGTTGATGATGATAAGCTGGGGAAGAACCTTGTACGAAAAGCAGTTTTCAGTAACAATATGCAAAGCTTGATATTGGCTCTGTAAAATCGCCAAGCCTCCAAACAATTAGTGCTCAATACTCGGTATGTAGGTAGCAGGTTCAAGAGAACGAGTTGGCTCAAATAAACCCGAGATTGCTCCGACAGCGATGCCCGAAAACCGTTCGCCGTGATTATGAGGTTCGCAGCTCGCCCTCGATATCTAGTGAACCGGTTACGGGATTAATCGAATTCGCTTTGGTTCGGTCAAAAGTTCACATTTCAGAGGTTGGGCGATCATGAACAGCCAGCATAACTGAGGGGGTGTAAGGAGTAATCGTGCGTTGAAAATTTAATGTTATTCTGAGCCTATTGTATATAGCAATTGTATTACAATGAATTCCAAAATATTTATCTACATACTGCAAATATATAGTATTATTCCTATATTGTTATGGGGTAGGCAGGGAGTATCGAATACCAAACATCTTTATCATTTCAAACTAATGTACTTTTTTACATTCGTCACTTTCTTCATACATGCAGGTCGCGCTGATTTAGAAGACTCCTGACTCTCCTATTACCACTATCAGACCTATTTAGTCAAGATGGGTCAGTCTTGCGTATAGATATTATAGATATATCTATACATCATCATCATCATCAGCCTACCTATATTTATACGAATCGAATCAATTCTTTTTTTAGTACAAAAGGGACCTTATTCCCTTCAACTACATCCGTTGAGCATCAATGCCTGCATTGTGTTTCGCTTTGAATGATGCGGAAGGCAGACTTACGCTGACATGTGAGACGTTTACAGATAGCTTTTAATGTTAGAACGGTTCTATAATTGACGTCAAGTAAAATAATAGTCCTTCTGCCTATTTACATACATACTTTCTGTTATAATATAAAAAAAAGCTATAATAATCTCCACCAACCACATCTGTGATATAAAGTCTTAACGCTAGAACAGAATATTATGGGTTGAAATAAAATAAACTAGTAACATTTCGTCAAAGATAACATCATATGGAATATAGAAAGATAGTCATTTTCTATTAACACTGATTATTTTACCCGTGGACCGTATGAAGCGATGCTGGCTCAGCAGAATTAATCAACATTTAAAATGGTATTTTAGCAAAATTGTAATGTTACACGAATAAATTGAATAAAATTTTTAATGTTATGTAAACACTTTCATAAACCTAACTAAATTTATTGAGAAAAATAAATTGAGTAAACATTGCGAAACCTTACACGAATCTTTAACTTAGGATTAAATTGGCTTATGAATAATGTTATGATTACATTCAACCAAATATATGAATTATTCATTCATATTAAGCGATTGTAATTCAATGAAGTAAATAGCTTTTGCCTTATTCATGCAAAGTAAGCAAAACATTGCGCCTATAAATATTGGACGGCGAAAAACGAAATTGAGTAATATTTCAGGGCGAATTTGTTTTCTAAATTTGACAAAGTTCTCGTTTACTTTGTGGTGGTTTTTTTTTTTATGAAAATATTCAGCTAAGTTATGCAAGATTTAAATTTCTATTCTAACTATTAATAAAATTTGACTTCGGTTTTTTATTCATTGTTCTACATGTTCACGATCAGGACATCCTTTTAATAAGTTAAGTCAACTTTTTAATTTCATATATATTTTTTAATCTGTGATATGTTTAAATGTATTGAAATCATATTATAAAGAATATTTATATACAATTCTCAGAAACTAAGATTTTAGCTATAGTGATCTTTGATTTAGTGTCCTAAGGGACTTACAAAATCAATTGTGAGGCGATAAATAACGTTCAATTAGGATTTCCTTTTACACATACAGACAACAATATGATATTTATGAATTATAGTAATTGGTGGATTATATCAAAAGCCTTACTTCTGTAATTATTTAGTCAATGTTCATTATGTTGGGGATGAGAGGCAAGTACACGATTCATTAATGAATTTCCTTTAACCTTTTTAAAAATGTACTAATCTATGAAAAACACGGAAATGTAACATTAAAACTACTTATAAGTTATATTTTTCAAATTAACCATTGCGTGTCGTTTAAACTGTAAAATCGTTAAAACTGTTCGCTTCGATAGTCCAATATAACAAATATACTACATTTTTCCGTTAACGTTACATTTCATCGGCATATTCATAAGTTACAGTTACATATGTATCATAGAACAATACATTCGAAGTGTATAAAGAGAAATTTAATTAGTAATTTTTGTGTAACAGCAAACACGATATATAGTTATTATCCACCCGTACATTTATCCCATAAAGCTGGATACAATACAGGGTGCGTCGTTACAGTGGCGTTTTACTCAGACCCTCGCAGTTTTATGCGATCTCATGCTATAAAGTGATAAAACAGTTAGCTAGGACGCCGCTGCCGAACTGCCTCGGATATATTGACGGAAACAAATAAAACAACCATTAAACACGAACTTGCCAACGCTTTCTTTTCTCTCCTTAGCGGCTTACGTATATCGTGATGTGATTATGGCAATGTATTGTCAACAAATATCATAATAGGATGATAGATAGGACGCGGGTTCTTGGAAGCCTCGGTACAATGTAATGATAGAGATTCTTGACTTTATTTCAATCGAATGATTAGAATAGACTTGGTATGTTATTCCAATAGATTTCTATAAAATTGTCATCCAGTAAAAGTCCGGTTAGAAGTCATTCTACGAGTCAGGTTTTTCAAGTTAAATAAAAAGCTTGTTAAAAGAAGGCACGATGATACAAATTAAAAACGGCTCGCTACGCATCTAATTATCATGATACGGTTTTTTAACCGCCGTTATAACTTGTAGCTCGTACAAATGAATATCGATTTGTCGCGGGCCCTCCGCTAATTTTCCCTGAATAAAATTAGTATTAGGAGCTGTCGCGGATAGCGGCCAATATTTCTCCTATCTTGAGGACTGAAGCAATTTTCAGTGGCTCTCAACATTAAATTAACATTTGGGCTTTTCCTCGTCTCATTCGCCGTCCGTTCTTTGCCGTCCCGAGCCCAGTATATTTCAACGGTCGCGTAATTTGTGGCTCGTAAATGTTCTGAAATTGGTCATCCCTTTGGTTGAGGTGAATTTATGGCCTCCTCGGTCGGCCTGTCGAAAGGGGAATTAATAAGGCCCCCTCTAATGGTGAAACGTACCCTTACCATCAATTTGAATGTCCCAAGATTGCTGTGGACCAGTGAAACGAGCATCTGGACATGAAATATCTTATGTTATAGATTCTTTCTCATTTTATTATACTCGATAAATTGGATTCTCGAATATTGCCTCTTTTTATTACCGCTAAAGACATCATCCTGAAATTGATTGACGTCTCCAAATTGAATACGTTTACGCATATTCGTTACATTGATCGAATTTCTAATTTCGTTATACCATTCATCTTATCCTTACTGCCGGCGAACATCTTAGCTTTTATTTAACGGCTACAAATATCCACGTAATCCTCGCACTTACATATTCTTGTTATACGTGAAGGTTTTTTATAAGGCTTTGCTTATTACGCGTAGTAAAACGATTGCTTAATTTATAATAATTGACTACTTTTTTAAAATGTAGAAATAGGCTCGCGTTTGGCTGCAATCCACCTGATGAAAAACGAGATGCAGCCTAGGATGTAGCACGCTCGCCTAGAAATTAAATCTAACATCTAAAAAAAGGCGAAATATTGTCTCACTGTGTATATTTTGTTTATTATTTTTTTTTTATGTAAAGAGAGTATCGAACAATATCTGGAATCATTCCTGAATAGGACTATAGAAAGGACATATTTAGTGTCAGTTAATCCAGTACATATAAGCTATTAATAAGATGTAATGAAAATTATTATTATTATGTATATCACGTCTGGTCTTTCAAGGATACGTAAACAGCACAGAGTGCCAAACAACTTTTTCGTTATACATCTGACGTGCTTCTATTATATTCGTCGTTCTGCTCATGTATGAACACCGGTTTCGGACACTTCTGACGTCATTAGCCAGCATCTGACTATTTAGTAAAGAAATGTAACTGTTAATATCTCTATAGATCAGTCAGTATCTGAACTATTTCATAAAGATAGATGTTTTAATCCTCCTATAATATAAAATTTAATAACATTTTCAAAATGGTGCACAAAAGGCAACATTATTAATAAAACAATCGTCATGTACTATATCCAGCGTCGTCCAAGAGAGGACAAACAAATCTGGTTGTAAATAACATCGCTCGAACGCCTCCTTGTCTTGAGGAAAGAATAATGGTATTTTCTATTTCGTTAGCCCGCTATGTATAGTTACGTTCGGCCGGATGGCTGCCAGCTGCCGCCCGTTGCCAGTGTCCTCTCGTTAACTCCCAGATATAAAGATTCTGGAACAGATAACGGCTTCTGCGATATTTAGAATACTTCATTTAGTTTTTTATTCTTTTTGAACATTCGGTAGATATTTTGATTTCGTGTAGTTTGGTGATCTTTTTGGATTTGTTGTACTTGTTTTAAGTGTTCAAAATTTTATATGAAGTCATTTAAATAGGTTAAGATCCATCAAAATCGTATTAAAATTTCAATTACAATTTGATCAATTATATGTTTTTTTTTTTTTTTTATATTGTCCTTGTCGTTTTTTCATTTGATTTCTTCAGGGACAACCGCGTCACGTCAGAGGACCGATGTCTTATGGCGGGCGATTCTCAAAAAGCTGAAGCACACTCGTAACTTAAAGATGTTCAGAAAAACCATTCCGTTCTCGTGATAGGTTACACAAGAAACGTTCACAATTTATGTCGTCTGAACGTCACCGCTTCCGAGAGCTTCCTTTGTGCTCGCCCAAAACGGAATACCGAGTAAATGTACGACGGTCATGTGTTGTTGTTTGGAGTATGCAACTTTTAGACGAGTATCTTAAGCGCGAATGTTCCAGACTGTTATTTTCTTCTTCCACTGCGTTATTTCGATTTATGTATTGTGCCAGTGCGTATGCTATAGCTCTTTATTTCAGTATCAAGATTTTACAATCTGATAGCAGAATCCTAAGTTTATATAATTACTCCTCTTGTAATTGTGGTAGTTCTTGTTCAGTATCAACATTTTGCAATCTGTTAGTGTCTGACTACTCCCTTAAATGCTTTTGGAGCCTACATTTAGATTTAGCTCGTTTGTGTTGGATCGTTTGATAAAAGTAATTTAAACTTGTGCCCTTCAAACGGTATAGTAAAATAGAGTTTAGAGAAGGTATAAAGTTATTTACAATTACTAGCGAAGTAAGCAGAAGTCAATTAGAAAGTTAAATGAGAATTTTTCGCAGTCTCTTCCATTTGATTGCCAGGAGGCGATAGTGGCATCTAAATCAAAGAGCCGTAAAGTAACCCCCCCCACCCGCACTTTCATATTTTCGCACCCTAACAACGTCGTGTAATGGCTATTGACCAGATTTATTGGCTTTTATGTCGTATTTTCATCTTTATGTGGCGTTAGAATTGGTTCCACATTAGAAGCAGTGGAATGTGAAAAATTACCACATTTTGATTATCTGAATCACCAACTCACTTGATATATACCAAAATATATGTATATTCTATATAAATTATTACATACAATTCGTTCAAACCATTATAAATGTTTGATTTCCTGAGTTTTGAAAATTACAATATGAAGAACGTTTATTATAAATAACGATGCTTTTATTTAGATCAGGTGAGGAAATATGTCCATTGTTCATTCCATATTCAAACATTCATTTCCTCAACCATATTAGAGGTATCCTGTAGTGTTAGAAGGCGACCGCGCTGGTGTCGATGATCGATCATCACGTGTTAAAAGCGAGCTCTCGTCACGGCTTTAATAAAATGATTGATGACAGTTTGTATACGTTTATAGCTTTGAAATTGTTTATCAATCACCTTGACGTGATAATAAGAATGTAGATTCCAAGCACGGAGGATTCTTGAAAATTGGATTGTTTGGAAAATAATTTCAATCTTTCTTGACTGATTTTCGGTGTTTTTGTAGCTAAATTATGGCGCCGAATCTCGTAATAATAATAGTAGTACTAATTGTCCACATGCGAAGCACATTGTGCAGTGTTATAGATAAACAACATTAAAACTAATTTCAATCTTTGCTGACACATTGTCGCCATTTTCGAGCCAAATGACGTTAAAATTTTGTGTATGATTTTTAAGCTGCTCTTATTTAAGTGTTGTCACACATGTTCATTTTTCAAAGAATACAAAAGTTATTTATGATACTTGATTAAATTATCGTTTTCTTTACTTTTTTCTATGTAATCCAAGCGACCAAGCTCTAAGTAAATGAATGAATAAATAAATAATAAACGAAGATAACAAAAAGATAAAACAAAACGCTTTATATTTAGAGCATGAGCATCCTGAGCAAATGAGCACAGCCGTTCCACGTGATCCAAGTACCGCAAAAACAGCTTAATACTTTATACAAGTGTACTCTCACGTTCGCTCCTATTCAGAAGGCTGGGAGAAACTGGCGCGAGCAATCACAAAAGAGCGGAAACGAGCAGCGTAGAGACAGTGCCGTTAATAAACGTCCTTCCTCGATGTCGCGCGCCATCGGCCTTTCAGATACTCATATTGTTGTTCTATTCAAAAATGGAACGTCAACTTCGATTTGCGTGTCATTCAAACGTCATTATTGAGGTTAAATTAAATATATAAAACAAAAAAAATATTAAGAATAGAGATAAGCAAAGCTACAGCCAAAATAATATTAATTAATTGTAAAAAAAATATTAATAAATTGTTTTATTGTACAAATAAAAACTTTTGTGATTAATTTAATATACGGTAAAAAATATCGTTTTCGTGGGTAATTATTTATTACAGTTGAATACATTAGAGAAAATTTCTTTGCTAATCGAAAATTTCTTAATTACCTTTTTAATATAAACGAACGAATGAAAACATAAATATTTACGAATATTTATTATACAGTTGCAAATATTCATGTATAAATTAATACACGGCAAAACATGCAACGTTCGTAATATGTCTGGATACAATAATATGTACATTGGAAAATAAATGGAAAAAAAATTAAAATTGTGCGGTCGGCGGACCCCCGTCAGGTACGAAGTTCCTTACGTTTTTTCTTCAACTCCGAATGTAATTCGAAATGAAATCTGTACATTTCAATTTCATAAAAAATTATATACAAAATAATAAAATATACATTATATGAAGATAAATAGTAAATCAAACGAAATTTTTAAATGTCATCTTTATGTTCTATCATAGAAATTATTGGTTTATGATAACTATAATAGCATTGGTTTTCGGTATTTTCTTTGCACTCTGACGTTTGCGATTTCCATACTCTTGTGGGCTTTGAACACATGATTTCACTATTGTCTCCCTATAATTTAAATAGTAAAATAAATAGTGAACGCTCAAATCACATGTACAATAAACGAATGTAAACAGTAAATACTTGTATCAAGTTAAGCAATTTTATCAACTTACTTTTCTAAATCTGTATTACACACATTTGCTACAGTTTCCATTTTTAAAACTTATTTGCAATAATAAAACAATATTCACGTATGATCTAACACAAAAACACAAATAAAAATGCGTTTTCACAAAATTTTCACGTGTCTGTACAACCCTGTGTTGAGGTTATATGATAAAAAGAGACAGGGACACAGAGAAAGAGAGAAATTTGCGCACCCGGCTGTGCACTCGCCTGTTCGTGTGCTCATTTGTTTGTAGTAGGCTCGATACACGCACGCATACACACACAGCATACGGCATTTCGTTACGTGACGATTTCTACTAAATCGCTCTACCCGTAAGCCGCGTTAAGGAACTTCGTTCCAAAAAGTAATTTCGGGGGTGCAACAAAATAAATGTTTCTCAAAGTCAGTCAATAAACTTGAGAACCTATGCCCTATGCCGTTTACGCTATAAACTCTCAATTGCTGAACGCTAGAGTTATTTACACGACACTGAAAATAATTCTCTTAGCCTAACGCATTGCCGTGTGATCTAGCAGCAATGAGCCCTGAATACACAATGCACTAAATCAACTTAGTAAGTTAGTAATCTCGTCGAACTAAGAATGTCACTCGTAGAAAGGATAAACGTCTTTTTAACATTTTTATGTTGTTTTGTCGCGTCTCAATTTCCAAGATGTTTCATTGATTTTACGGCTTTCTCGACAATAACATGTGTAGACATGATATGCATTGCAACAAGTATGTGGCTACTTATAACTTTAACTGTGTACGAACATGGTGAAAATATATCTTCTCCTTGTACAATCAGTATTGATATTTGATGAGAGATTAGAAATTTATTTTATTTTCAGTGAAAACACAGCTAACTTAGAATATTTTCATATAGGATCTTACTCATCGTATTATTGTAATGACTAACTTACTTCTTTTAATTCGATTTTGATCACTGACTAAGATTTCAACCAACACGTAGATAATATTTCTTTCTATTGTCCTGAAGCTGAACTAAATCAAGTTAATGTTTAAATAATCGAGCGCTTCATCATCATCATCGTCATCGAACCCTTTATATTTCCATTGTTAAACACGGGTCTTTACGCACATTTTGTATGGTAATGCCACAGTCTACCAGGCTGGTCAAGTACTGTTAACAGATTTCACAGGGCTTAGAGAACATTTTGGTGAACTGTATAGCTGTATGTTTCCTCGCTATTTTTTACTTCACCGTTACAGCAAGTGACATTTAGTCTTGCCAGACATACTCGTATGTAAAGAAAGGGGAGCGCCAAGTGTTGAATCCAGGAGCTAAGGATTAAGAGGCTGAATTCTAAACCA
>DWED01000129.1:0-14265 GCA_018245795.1 Protelbella ruficauda | reverse complement strand
AGTTATTGCAGAACGTTAAAGATTTATTTTAAATATTATTAAAATCCCGGGTCGGGTTCTATTGGATTTTTCTAATTTAGAATTTCTATTAGTGACTCGGAATCTGGATCTGTGCTCAGTGTATGGCAATAGGCTCACCACCTATCCCATGGGACGTAAACGTAACTGGTGAAACGTGGGAGCGTACTACACTCCTCCGCCTACACCTTCGAGGATTACAGACGTGATGTTACGTTTTTATGATTAAAACTCTGCTCTGTTCTACGAGCCTGTCTATTTGAATGAACCCTTATATTGCAGCACATTTGGGAACGCACATTCAATTCAATAATTTATCTCTACCAAAACTAGGCACTTAACGTAAATGTTGGGATTTTTATACAATAATAAACACAATTGCTCACAAATCGTATATTATAAAAATAAATAAAAATCTAAAATAAAATTGCAAATTACAATTAAATATAAAACATCCCACTTTTTTAATTTACTTGTATTCCTCATATGTATATACAGTCTCTTCTGATAAGATGCTTTCAATTGAGCAGAATTTTACCGTAAAGTTAAATAAATTAACTTAATAATCTAAACAATAATAAAATTAAATATATTATAATTAAATATAAAATACAATGGACGGCAATTAATAATTATTTTGATGTTACGTTCACATGTACAATGGTGAGCGGTGCTGACGGTAGGAAGAAGGTGTGCAAACCCAAAATACCCACGAACCCTGATGGCACCCCAATTAGATGCTAATATTGCTTGCCTGAACTCATAATACAATAAGTATTTTCTTCTTATTAAGCACTTATGAAAATTATAATATTCATACACATAGTATTGTATAACAGTTTCTAGTAAAATCGTAGCATATCACTTAAATCTTTAATATGTTCGAGAGTAATGCTGTTAATGTTATAATCTTACGTCTGAGTATTCATTTTAATAGCAAAAATTACAGAATATTATTCATTCTGAATGTTATTTTTAAAACCACTAGATGGTATTCCAATCCGCTAAAGAAGGGGCTACACATAGAACGGAAGCCTGATTGTAAAGGTAGGTTTAAGGAATATTATAGAAGAAATATTGTAGTATTAAGAAAATTTTAGTCTAAATAAAATATACGTAACTTACCTCGTTTTATTCTTTCAATTGACATTCAATAAAGTACCGCTACAAATGACGACCCATACATTGCCTTGAAACAAAGAGCAGACGTCATTAAAACACCAAAAGTAAGCATTTCAATGAGTAGAACATTTTATCAGTTTTCATATTAGTAGCTGGTATTAGAACACAAACATCATTAGAGCATTAAAAATAAAACAAGATTGAAGCAAAGAGAAAGAAAACTGGTAACAAAAACTCAAATGAAGGATTACATCCAAGCTGCCTGTAATTAAAAATATTATACTTTGATTTCACGAGAAATTTACTCATTATATTTTATTCATCCACTATAAGAAACTATATGGACCGGTACATTTTTATAGGCAACACTAAAAGGTCTAGTTTAGTTTTTCTTAATACATACTTCATGTAACAATAAATCGACAGCGCGGTTTCTTTAACACAACATTAAAAAGGGTCATTTAAAAATCGACTATGTAAATCGTTTGGTTAAACAAGGAAGGTTCTGATCAAGACTTATTAGGCTACGGGTGTCGTGTCGTTACAATTCGTCAAAATATTTTTGAGTGTTCAAGCCTTAGTTACTTGAAATACTTCTGCGAGTGTACATGTAATATTGTCAGTGGCAAAACTGTGTAAGTTAACTTGAAGGAACATATCAATTTGTTCCCACACAATAAAAAACAATAAAAGTGATTGATGCCTTTCTACTATTTTTAATTAACTAAATTGTTAAAGTGATATTATCTACTTTTACTAGCAAGTAATAAAAAGTAACTCAAAGAGGGATATATAAAAAAACGTTGGAATATTTTTTTACACATTTATTAATATAATTTAGGTAGATAGGTCGATACATAGCTCAAACTTGCAATCACATCAACTGATGAATACGGATTTAAAAAAAAGAAAGGTAATTCAAGATTCAGTTCAAGAATTCTTACATTTCACATATATACGCAAATTTCGTGCTAAAACATCTGCGATTTATAGATGGATTACAGAAATATATTAAATATAAGGAACGATTTTAAAACTTCTCATTAATTTCATCTAGATACAATAGAATTTATATATGAAGTAACTGCATGTTAGATCGATATTTTTTTTATCTTTACAAATTCTCTAAATATCAAATTGGTTTTGGTTATTATATACAAAATTTATCGAACATAGATTAATCCCATGAAAGAGCTCAGGTAATATATGTTTAGTTTTTTATCTGTTGATAGAAAATTAGAGTGAAGTGCAATGGGACAGGAAGGGAGATAAATAGCCATGGATTTGGTCAAATGTCCTAATAATACTAGAGCAGGTACGGAAACAGTAACGTGAAGGAATGACGAATGTTAGTTATTTCCTTGAGATGTACATAAGGAATCTTCGAATTAAAATAGTAAGAAAGTAATTCATAGATCTTTAAATATGAAATTTACTACAGATATAATTTAAATCATATATATTTATTTATGCTGTGTAGATATACATCTGATATATAAATAATGTGAAATGTTTTATTGAAACTTCGACTTCGAGTAGGAAACAACCAAAAACTGAACTCGGTTGCCTTCTGCAAAATCCAAATATGCGAGTTTGGAAGTTGGTGATTATGATATTTTTTTAAAGTTGTGACATAAATATATGACTAAAAATACCAAAAAATGGAACGGTGCATATAAATATATAATGTTCCCGTGAGAGATAATAATTTCGTTATGAGTATTATAATATAAGTGACAAACAAATGACTGAGCATCATCGAGAGTATTTAAAACCTAACTGATACATATTATAAAATTTTTATTTATAATGAGTATGATAAATTTAAAATTCTCTTAAGCTATATAGATGTATAAACCCATGAAATATACAGGGAATAGATGTTCATAGAGCGTAGATACTCATACCAATTGTATATTATAATAATATTATTATATAACAAAATAATGTAAAATTATACAAAGAAATGCTAAATATACTGTAAATAAAATATTCAGTTGTTCCTTAGATTGTTACACAAACAAAATATATATTACGAACAGTAATTTGCACTTTATATAGGGATGAAATCATTAAAAATGAAATTAACATCTATCATCACAAAGAGCTGGAGATTGAAACTGGACACAAAGCGATAAAACTGTATTGTCAATATACATATAAATCAGTTGGAATTTGACATTTTATTCAGCTTGTGTGCTAGCGACAAGTAGTTTGTGACAGTAATTATCCACGCCTAATTAAATATATAGTATAAAGAAGCACTAATTCAACTTTAGCTTGGGTTTTTGTTAAATAGTAATAGACACACTAGACAGAACATAAAGATGCGTCCGCCCGTAAAACACAACGTCAGGTAGCTGGAAGTCGGACCTGTTTTTCATATGGCGTAGTAGATGACATTAAGATGGGTAGTTTCAGAGCGTAATCAGACTTCCAAACTACACTATTAGTAACCGAAGTAAAATCTAATAGGTCCGACTAAAATGTACCCGGTACCATAATGAATGAAGTCAAACTCATTATTTGTTTGTTTCAATTTTATCAAACGTCACACTTATTTACATAATATTATATTACACTTTTATTCGTTCCGATCTCCTATGACTATTAAAACTTGTATGACTGTTATGGAACATTGCATTGACGAGATATTATTTCAAATTTAACAGTCAATGCTTTCCATTCTAAAAACGTTGTGTTGTAACCACACGACGAAACATGATCATATTATTATAGCTGCAATGTAGTATATAAAAAAATGGATACACCAATGTAAGACATTTGCTAAAAAACATTGGTTAAAAATATAATAAGCAGTAACCAGTCTAATAAAAGGAATGTATACGGTTCAATCTTTCATACATAGGTATATACAATGGAATCATATAAGACTTACAACTATGATTTATAATATTTTAAGTACCCACATATAAGGTAAATGCAGTACTGAATGGTGACTTCAGTGAAAACACATACATGTGATTAAACTAAATAAGCAAACGGAAACATATTTTGATATATCGATCCTTTACGTAAATTACACAATCACGTCGAGCACAGTGCATTACATAGTACCGAAGCATATAGACTTATATACATCGATTGTCAATATAATATCATCTGGTAGAGTATACACAAGAAGCAAATACTCAGAATCATGAAAGTAACAGTATCATCAATAAAACGCGTCGTATTCAATTCCGAATTACTGTTACCGGTTTTCCATGTCATGTGCACGGTTTAGTTTCATTTCAATTTTAAAACATGATTGTACATCCCGATAGTACATCTCAGTACCAAATGAACATTATTTCTTTAGTAAACGCGTACACTGTCATTTGATTTAAGATATTTTTTAAACGAATTGCTTTCTTCTTGCCGAGTGACAACTGTAAACTGTAGTACAGATAAATATAACATTTGTCATAGAGACCAAAATGAAAATTGTAATTTTACAATAATTTTGGGAAGTTGGTAATTATGTAAAATATAGCAGGAACGGGTTATATAACGACTAATGGACAGACGAGCGGCAAAGCCCCACGTCCTAAGTACTAAAAAAAGATGCACCATTAATTAAAAATCGAAAATAAAGGCTAACAATAGAAAGTGGCGAAACTTGAATTAGTGTCAAAACTGTTTAAAGTATTCAAAATAGACACAATATAGCGATAGAATATTTTTTAGAATATAGATAGGAAGTATTTAAGTATGGAACTTTCGTTCTGCTGACAATGTCTAAGAGAGGTAGCGGTGAAAGAAATCTATTACGTTTTAAAACGTTGAGTAGACAGATACATTCAAATTTATCCTTAAATGGATATATAAAAGACAATACATCTAACAAATAAGATATGTTTAAAGTGCACTCGCGAACAAATACAGTTCGCGAGCAAACTCTTCGGCTCCAGCTTACTAAAAAAATCATCATTTTAAAATACTATTTTATTGACTTGTATAAAGCGCATTAATTAAAACAGCAAAAATTCGCGTTGGTACACACACGCACACGCACACACACAATCAGCTGCACACGCATGCACACAATAAACAAACATGTACTCGGAAACCAACTTACGACATTACAAACCTTTACAAATTCTAATCAGATTTATTTATGGCTTCAATGTGCTAAGTGGAGTTTTATGATTTGAGACTTGGCACGTGTCGTAGGAAGAATTCTCTAGAACGAATCTCTGTCGGTACAACATTCTCTTCCACGAATAAGTATGTAACAAATTCTATCGATACATCTTCGTCCTGTTATAAGGATGAATGACCAATGTTTCTTGTGCGTTCTTTCAAAACTAGCTGCTCATAATAAAAATCACACCAGCAAACGAAAAATAACGTTGTGCATTTAATTTCATCAATCTCTTATAAAAAGTTTATTAACATTGTGTAAGTTGATTTGAGTCTTATATTTGCGAGTTTATAACGTCTTTTTAAATTTATTAAAATTGTGTAAAAAGATGTTGCTATTAAATACATTTCGTATTAGAATAGTATAAACGAATTAAATTGAGCGTCGTCCGAGAACAACGGCATAACACCTAGGACAAGAAACACTAAAAACAATTGGCAAGAGAAAAAATCTCAGTGGTAAAAATTAAAAGAAATAGGTTTTCTTAAATCTATAACAAAATGAGAATACTCAAATTTAGTAAGTACTTGCCAACTAAGAGATTAAAAAACCTGGACCTTCAAATCGAGGCGATCAATACACACACACACACACACACACACACACATAAACAACACAAACCAACCAATCCAAATAATTAAATTATGCACACATTCACACGTATAAACTGGGTTGTATCGGAGATAAAATTTAAATCGACTATAATGAGATCAAAACAGAGTATGGTTGGTCTTTGTTTCACAAACAATATGGCGGTCCGTCGGACTCTTCATAACATTTTTCTTATATAACATGAATCGATCGTTTTATACACAAAGAAGAACACAATATTGTTTCCTTTGTTTTTTGGGCAGGTCTAATAAAATTTATTTATTTTATGCTGACAATAATAAAGTAAAAAAAATTTGAAAACCCAAACGGATGCCATTTCGAGAACAAACAAGCTTGCGTCGTTCGCTTATAAGAAAAATTTTTCAAAGTACATAATAATAATATGAGATTCATGGATTAATGGCTTGTTTTACAACGTATATGAATACTGACGATTTCAGGAACTTGGATAAACGATGGCCTCAACGATAGAATAGTTCTTAAAATAAACTTAGGCGGTAGTAGAGTGAATTCCACGTTGACTACACGCCTGGCGCGTGGAATTCCACACAGTTTAATGACGATCTTAATATCTAGTACTATTCTAAGTCTTAATTACTATTACATTAGCGCGGCCCGATAGAAAGAAACTACGCTACAAAGAGGGGGATCACCGACAGATGTGAAATTAGCCAAGTCCTATCAAAAACCTGGTCATCACCACTATACATGTTCGGCGGTACGACAAATCGTCAGTGTTACCATCAGTGGCACGATACTTACGCCGGCAATAGCCGATAGTCCGATAGCCGTGTCGCGGACTCTCGTTCCATAATTAGCTTAGATATTCATTTACACTATGCAACTCTTACAGTACAGCGCATTTTTAAGCTACCAACAGTCTTTTTATTGTTTTCTATGGCCTTTTAATATTACGACATCCAACATATTGGCGACCCAGCAATAAATAATAATTACGCGAGAACTTAATGAACAAATCATTAAAAAAAGTGTGCATATCTACATTTTTTCAGGTACTAAAATGTAACATGTTAAGGAAGTGTTTCTGAAACATGATTACCAATGACGATTTATGAAGTGTGAATTCATTTTCATTTCATTCGAAGGTATCCATCGATGAGGCACCCTGAATAAGAATTTTCATGCGGCAAAATGGTAGTGGTTAGCTGGTTTAACTGTAACGTGCTTAGTGCACACCACAGTTAGTCATTACACTAAGTGACTACGTACTAAACACTAATACTATATTTTACTAACAACTATCTAAACGAATATGATTGATGATAATGTATGACTCGCCTATTCGAAACCAAAGCGTGCTTCACACACATATCATTTTCAAGTTTAGAAAACATTTATAGACTAAAGTGATTTGTATCACACTGCAAAAATTTCATTTCTTTTTATACAGTCATACACCACTAAAGCTTCAATGTGTAGCGATTCCGTGGTACATTATTTATTCTATACATCGTGTAATCGCCTTAATGTCAAACATATAATAATCTTTTATACACTATTCAAATTTCTATTTACTAATCAATGTTCATTTTTGGACGTCACCACCCAGGATTTGTTCACTTATGTCAATTATTCACTAATATTAATAATTTTTAACTAAGCTGATGTTAACTTAACCTATCGGTTGCGATCGGGTCGATGTCAGCTCACCTCAAAGGTAGGATATATTCACAATATAACTGAATATTTCTTCTAAGATAGCAATACGTTATTGTATTTCCAATGCATTAATTATATATACAATATCTTTCGTGTATTGTACATATGTTTTTTTTATTTGTGAGGTGCCAAACTTGCTATAAGTCTGACAGTATTATATCGCCATATCTAAGTACAAAGTTGCCATATAGCTAATTAAACTTCCATTCCCGCTGCCAACATCGAAATTTCTCATATCTCTAAAATACATTGGGAACTTGAAGCAACGAAGTGATATGCTACTATTTATACAGAAGTTTGTAGTGAGGATATAAATCTGAGTTTATACAAAGACTATTTTTTTATTTGAAGGCTAAGCTAGAACGCCTCGTGTGTTCAATTCTTACTACGTCCCTCAACGTGTCACAGAATACGAATATAGATAGACATATGGTGGCCCCTTATGAAACGAACCCGCGCACTGTTTCTATCACTTACAAAATGTTACAGACGCATCAATAGTGCGGCGTCAAGGCGATATATTATTCCGAGATTCTCTTGACATATCATTAAAATAACTTTAAGTACGTATCTTAATACTTTTGGTTATCACTAAACGTCACAGACACCTTGCCGTCCTAGTGACGTCACTTGATCAATTTAGGCGTTAATAAATACACACTTGTATAGCCCCTTTTAAAGCAAGTATCCGTGTTCCAAAAGAATTATTTTATTATCTTACAATAACCTAGCTTATCTTTAAAACACAATGTATATATTACATTTTAAACAGGAAAACAACAGAAAAGTAATAATCAATAAATAAAAATAGATCCCTGTTCTAAAATGCGAATCGGTGGCGGAGTTGACTTAACTTAAATAAACAAACAATGATATAAAATCGGAATGTTTAAATGCACAACTGTATATTTGTGCTAGTTCTTAGATGCCTTTCAGGAGATTCACGAGCATTCAAGTCGATGAATACTAAAACCCTAATTAAGTATAAAAATAAAAAAAAAAAATAATTACTATTTCCATAAAGAACCTCGAAGTTACAACCGTTTTGCACCTCTAATTATTCGTAATACATGTGGACTCAATTTTTATGTAAGATGTACAGGTAAATAGCTTAAAAACGAGCTGGCACTTCGATGGACTGACACGAAACACAAAACGAAACACACAATACTGATATTCTTATCCCCTACAATATTAAACACTAAGCCTCTTATGTCAATTGTTACCTGAGCATTCATCGAATACAACTTTGATATTTTTATTGGACTACCTGGAATGCAATTAGAGTTTTTAGTCTTAAACTACGAGAGGCTTAACTCTTAATAGTGTTTACAACGTAATTAGACTTCATTCTACACTATTTTATCACTAAACATGCAAAATTTCCTAATACATTCGTCGATGTCTTCGATGATGACATAAAGAGATGTTCGATCCAAATGCTCATTTGATAAATGGTTGAGCACTGGACGGTTGAATTGGACGAATATTGCAGCTCACCTGACATGAGGAGACCTCAACATCTATCATCCGATCAGAGAAGTGAGCAGTGTAGACGGAAATCGGTCTTATAATATTCGCTGATCTCCCACCGTCCATTATTGAATGACCTTCGTAGTACTGTAGCTGTTGCACGCGCCAAGGTTTTCTACGCACGGCAAATACGAGCGCGGATTTCTTCAAAGACGTTGACAAACGCACTGAGGTAATAACGCACATCACCCACCGCTGTTTATACTAATGGAAAAGCTTAGCACCGGAGACGCGGGCTCGAAGTTTAAACGTAAAATTGTTCATCCTGGGTAGTACGCCAACTGCTTTATTGAAGTTTATAGTTTTTCAGGTGGGCTTCGCAGGCGTGAAGCTGCGTGTAAAACACATTTCAAATGCCCTCGCGTAGCCGTTTCAACCGCTCCTTCTCCATGCTATCCACTGGCGGCTCGCGCTCGAACGACAGCAGCTCTAAAGCTGGAAATTGACGAGTTAACTTATATATCGATAGTGACGTACATGAACAAAGCGAGTGATGAATATAGAAGCACGTCAGTTCTGACTACCGCGTAAGGGAAATTCAATTTTTAGTTCAAGTTATTTTAGTTCGAGCTATCTATACGTTAGATAATTATAGAGATAATTGTATATTAAATATATGGGTCACAAGACTTTCAATAAATCGCTTAATCAAATTTATTTGTTGATTGATGTTCGAATGTTTGAAATATTGTCATTACTTATAATGAGTGCAACACTTGTTCTCTCATCATATTACTACAAAATTTAGTAGGCAGAAATGAGAGCTTTTAATGTCAACAATATAGGAACATAGAAATAAATTTACTAACAGCCACCACAAGGTGCTATGATCACTAATTTACTATCTTTTACATGTATCTGCTACACCTAAAAACCCGAATATTACTATGAAAGTAATTTCTCTCGCAAATAAATATTACCGCAGTTATAAGAACCATTGAAGTTTATCAAATATCTAAACATAACTTACAAATACAAATATTTTATAGCCACAAATATGAGTGTACAAAGGTTTTAAAATTGAAATGAGTCCGTCATATTTGGCTATAATCAGCATGCAATTTTTAAAGAATTCTAAGATGTCATTTTATTGATATTAATTGTCAACACAATTTTATATTATATTACAATAATACAGTTCACTAGACTTTACTACTCTATAGCGTGAAAATATAAATGCGTGCAACTCATATCGATACAAATTCATAAATTGTCTTGAAAATAATCTTTCACTGAATAATAACATTTACTTAATAACCAGTTTCTAGTACTATCTAAAACATTTACTTCAAAATATGTATTTCCCGGAACATTGATTCTCAGGGGTGATACTTTAAGTTTACCAAAAACCTGAATATCATAAGAATTTATAATATAATAGGCAATTATACTAACTCTATGAACATTTTTCATTTTTGCAAGATAAAGATATGTGGTCATATTTTTGATATGCTGCAGCAAACAAAACCAGTAATACTTCGATTTCATAGAACAGAAAGAATATATAAACATATAGACCTTGTACTCGATACTATATGGTCAGTCTATAAAAGATTATTACCAGACATACATAAAATGATACATACTGCTTGATAATATAGCGCGTTAAATGGTGATAATAAGCCAAATTATTAAGAATAGTATTAAAAGGCCAGCGTATCTCATCTGAATAAGCTGTAAAATAAAGCTAAAGATCATCATGAAAACAAAAGTAGACTTTATGTAGCCACAGATGCTAAGACACTGAGATTGGATGTGTTATGATAGGGTTTCTCAAAGTGGGGTACGCACACCCCCAGGGGTTCGCCATTCAACAATAGGGGGTTCGCGGCAAGATTTACGTAATGGTGTCTGGTGGAGTCAGAATTAAAGTTAAATTGTCCAAAATTACTCCTAAAATTGACTCAATTTTCGATAAGAAACAAGCTCGCCCATCACATAAATATTAAAAAGATATTTCTTTTGGCATTGTATTATTTACCTCTTATTGAAATAAAAATCTTATTTTTACAACAGTCAATTTTATTATTTTCTTTTTGGGATTTAATTAGTTAAGGAATTCGCTGGCATCTGGAAACTTTTACAGGGCTTTGAATAACCCTGTGTTATGAGATTGGATGTAATATGACATTGACGTCTAAATAATAATTTGAAATTAGAACAAACCTATGCAGGAACCGTTTATTTGGAAAACTTTATTTTGAATTGTTGAGAAGTATGGTAGATGTGAGTTATTCGACATTATGCAGTCACCATTATTACATAAGGTTTGTAATTCAATTGTTAAAATTCAAGAATTACTTAAAAAATTAACTAGATCATCTATATCGGTGCATTTTATATAAAAAAAAATCGAATCACTAAGTCAAAGACGATTGTGCTTCTATCTAGACGAAAATTTTGCTAGCAGGCGGCAGTGCTGATACCTGTTCAATAACAATGATGTCGCCACCCAAACAAAGGGCAATCGAGTGGAGATATTAACATTCGAAACCAAGTGTTATATGACGTGGTGGTTGTGGAAGTGTACATTGTGGCTGAATTAAAGTAAGTAAGGTAGATTACCAGTCTCGTTGAGCACGTTGGTCTCGTTAAGATACCGCCAGGCGGGTAGGTGCGGGTGCGCGGGCGACGACACGGGCGCGCCCTCGCCAGCCAACCGCCTCGCTGCCAGCTGCACGCACACGTGGCGCGCCAGCTGGCTGCACTTCTCGAAGTTGATGCGGTTGCCCGGCAGTCTGTAGGCAACGGCGTCTCCTCATTATGTTTGTAGTGACATATTATAATATGTTTCTGACACCAGTTTCTTATATCTTGATACTATTGAGTCAGTATATTCTTATAACAAAATCACAGTGCCCACAATCATCTAATCGTGTAACCAAAATTTCTTTTCAAATAAAAAGTTAGGAAAGAAAGCAATAGTCATTGTATACACTGTGTATAAACGTTAACAACCGCAAAGTCCATTTTTGTTTAGTAATCAATTTAGATTTAGCACCAAATTTTATCGCTATACCATCAAACACCATGATCTACAAGGCATTACATTTCTATAAACCATTTTTAAATATATAGGAATGTTATGCACACAAGTATAGGTATGTTATACACAACTAACGAACGATGATTCCGTCAAATGCTCACTTGTAACTTAAATTTTTTACCTAGACATCTAAATAAGCTTGCCCTATAATTAGGATTCGTTCACGGGAATAGATGACAAAAGTGTAAGTGTAAGAGTAGGTTACATAATAAATTGCTTCATTCTATTGAATTTACTACAACATCAAAAGCAGCATGACTTGACTTCTTTACGATGCAACTTTGAAAATCGACAGAAACTTATCACACCAACTCACTTTGAGGGTGCCGCCTGGTTGGCGAAGTGAAGGTCGCGACACGTAACAGACAGGAGAGGCACAGCCGTTTCGGTGGGTGCAGCAGCCAGTGCTGCACGGTATCTAAAAATTTAGAGCAATAGAAATTATGAACAATTATAGTAATACAAAAGTTTCGTGATCATGCTGTCACCATACTGAGAAGGAGACCGAAGCGTTCTAGTAAGTAGGATTGCAACACTGGGATAGAACACTCATTTGAATGATATCAATCAAATTAAGGCTCATGTAGGTAAAAGCCATGTCCAGATGATTCAACTTTTGTGTGTCAATCACTAATCATTTTCTATATATCCTGCCCTCACAAAAATCACAGTTCCTAGGCCAGTTGGTCCTCGTCTGCACGACAGTAAGTATTCGCAGGACACATTGCCCCGACTTTTATATGTACAGATTGTTTAATGACTTATAATTCCACACCTTAAGACTTCAAGTTCCCACCTACAAACTCACTATTGTTAGGTTTACATATATTTCAGTTAGTATAAAATATATGCCCTTCTGTGTACGCGTTTTCTAGAACTTGCGACGATAGAGTAGATTTATTAAGAAGGAACTAAAGCAGCTGTACTGATTCACCTTCGGCCATGAGAATTTGTCTATCGCTCTAATGACAATATTAAGAAAAAGATTAAATAATATAATGTATCTCGCTTACCTAGCATGATTTGCACTCGGTTCGATGCATAATTCGAGCTGTCTGAGTTGCTGGCCGCAAACGGATGAAGTGCGAGCCCACTAAAATGTATTAAACATTATATTTAAATACTAACATCGTTATATAAACGATATTAATAACAAACATATATAATATGTTCATTCCAAAACGTTATGTATAAAGGGACCAATACAATGATCCTCGTCCTTTGCACAAAATATTCTCAAAAAAATCCTTAAAGAATGTCTTCAAGGCAGCAGCTGATATTTAAATCTTTTACAATGCATATTAATAAGTAAAAGTGAAGTATTGTTCGATGTTCTACACGCGCACAGGCTGATAGAAAATGAGCAGTAAGCAAATGTTGTGATAAATCAATCACCTTATAAATGTTGCTCGGCAATCATCAATCGCTAGGTAAATAAAAGCATATACGAGTATGTACATGTGTTTATAACCGATAACACATCAGTCGATCTAGCGAGCGATGCCCGGATTAAAACTAGTTCTGTACCATCGACTACTCACTGTTTTCTTCAATCGGGAAACGGGGACCATGTTTAGGGAACTGATGATTGACATCATGGAATTAAAGTTCCCTAAATTGAAACATTCCCGGGCTGTCATGACCCATTGTTCGATTACTCGTGCACGGTATTTGCTCTTGGATGCCTGCCGACAACAGTTTGACATTGTAAACTTGCATAGCTAAATATAGCCATAATAATGGGTGTCTTGTACGAAGTAAACATGAAACTCTAAGGTTTTACAAAATATGTATATATATATGTGAAGTCATTAATTGACGAGTAAATCATTGAAAACTCACATATATCGATTAACTTACTTTCATAGCTGTCCTACTCATATATTTATACATATATCGGGTGTCTACTCGGCAGAAAACTAGCAACACGAACTTTTTGTGTTTTGATTCTCCATTCTATAAAATAGCCCATGATTGGCATATCAATTATGTAATAACATATTTATTTACTAATATATCATTAAAAAGTAATACAGTAATATCTATAACAGACATATAGAATAATGGAGATATTTAAATTATTTTTCAGAGTATCTTCAAATTTCTA
>DWED01000128.1:0-14280 GCA_018245795.1 Protelbella ruficauda | reverse complement strand
AGAGAGAGATAGAGATAGGGTATCGCGATCGTTTCTCTCTTTCTAACCGTCGGACGTTGCCGCTTACAGGCAGCCGTGTCTTAACTACTCTATATATATCTTATTTTTTATCATATTTTTATTTCAGTTTAATCATTTTTTTTAAATCTTTTTAGGGTAGGCAGAGAGCGCGGAGTGCCAAATATTTCCATCCTCACAGACGTGTCGTGCTTTCACATTCATCACTCTCTTCATACATGCACGCTGGTTTCAGAAACATGATTTCTAGGATACTGTTCTGACTGACGGAGGAGTAAGTAGTCTCGGAACCCGCAAGTTCTCTTTGTGTTTAATGAATAAAGGTTTCTGTGTATCTCATACTCGGAAGCTAATATAACCACTTTAAAGTTACCATACATGTAAATAAATATACTTAGCGTCGTATTTGTTCTAGACTTCGCTGTATTTGGCCATTGAATGCGGAATGCAGCGACCAACTGGCCCCAGCGTCTAAAGGTCGTGGCACACGAAGCTATAACATATTACAGCAAGGTGTATATATAACATATTACAGTACACTGTCTATAGCCACGCTCGAGTGACCGCACACGGAGCTCTCATATATTATCAATTCGATTATCATTCGTCGATATGTGAACAGATACATATAGCGAGACATATCTCGGTATAGCGAGACATCACTGCGCAGATAGTGACCGCGAAGATATATATTAAAGCATAGCTACCTTCTGTGTTAGTTTATTATAATATATATTAGAGCATACTATATTAATATATATTATAGCTCAGTCTGTGACGACCGTAATGCAATGCAAACGAGTTACGAACTAAACGGTTCACAGTATCTAACAGGCGCTTTTCAATAGTCATTTGAGAATTGTCTGCGTTTAAAAGTTTTACGTTAAAAATTATTTCTTTTTACTTTGTTTATACAAGCAAATACACATTACTGAATATTAAATATGAAGTATTATTGCAATAAATTTTCTTCCAATAATGTTGCCATATTATTACCATGATCGTTGTCGATTATTTATTTTAATTAACAAATACTTGACAATGGACTGGTATCTTGTACATTAACAAATCTTTTATTAGATTTAACATCTAATAAAAGGGTTTTTATTGTTGGATAATAGTCATTTTTTACTCTAAAAAGGTCCATCGTCTCCACGGCGTGTAATCTTTTATTCGTTCACAGATAAAATCTGAGATCGGTACTATCGATACAGCATTATTTCCGACAACTCGTTTGTGTAGAAAAAAACAAATTTTGTCCGTGGTTCGTTTCCTTTGTGGTGGAATTGTTAATTAAAAATAAATAATTGTCATTGATTTTATCAAACATAGTTGCAATATAGTGAAATTTTACTTTAAAAAAGGAGACGTTTTAATTGGAAACTATCTTTTGTTAGTATGTAACGATATTTGCAATCATTATTCTCAGACAATAAATAACAAATTAATTTACAACTGCAGTTATTTCCATTTTCATTTGACCTAACAAATAACATTGTTAATAATTTGCGTAACCTACAAATACAATGATAAACCGCAAATGAAATTAGGACACCATAAAAACCCACAAGTAACAATAAAAGGATATTACCTAAACTATAATAGCACATTATTATAAAGTTACAAATGGTCCCACACAATGGACCTTTCCAATCCGGTAAACAGGGAAATAGTTATCGACACTGGCACAAAGAGCGTCTTCCCCATTTTATTATTTGACGTTCATAATTTATGTATTGTCAGCCACGTATTTAACCTCCGTAGCGCATTATTCACACATTATAAATCCCGCCAACCGTACTGATAACGGCCCAAGATGGCGCCCGCTGACAGCTATGACAGCGGTTTGCGCGCGAAACGGGGGCGACGACATTTTTTTTGGTGTTGCGTTTTTTTTGTGATCGTATGAATAAGGTTTTTAATTTTTAGAGCCTATTATATATTTTGAATTAATATGATTTAATGGAATACAGATTTGTTTATTGATTTCAAGTGCGATATGAGATACATATGTGTTTTGTATTATTTTATGTTTTATTTTACCTTTTTGGAAAACTACCAGAGTTTATTATAGTCTTTGTTTGCAGTAAGTGTATCAGTAAATTATTTAGCAGTTTACACATATTGAAACTCAAACAAAGTTTACTTTTAAGTTATCGCTATTAGTTTCCTATTTTATTACCCAAAAAAATTCTATCAGAAAAGCGTGATTACATTTAAAACATTATTAAACATATTTTGTTAAAAAAATCTTAAAGAATAGTAGCCAGATTTAATAAATAGAAGATGTTGACACCTGTTTATTCTACGGTTCACGCACCATTACCCGCTTACTGAACCACGCGCGCGATTTTTGAATTTCGAACATCGCGGCGCAAAATGGCGTCGTAGTGTCAAGTTGTCTAAACGGCCAGGGCTCAAGAAAAACGCGAGGCGCAAATTTAGTACCTCTCAAAGTTACGAGAGCGTGAAGATATTGAAAATCGAGTGAGCAAAAACAATAAATATCGAGAAACATTCCATATTCTTCGTGAATGGTTTTGTTCGGTGGCATATTTTAAATAAGAAATTAAGATACATTTAACACTTCGAAACGCAAGCAAGATAAGATAAGAATGTCAAAATACACGGCTATAAATTCGGTAATTAATAGAATCTTTTGAATTTTGATAAACATTTTTAGAAAACAATATATCACGAAAAAAAATTACTGCACAACTGCGTGAGAATTAAAAGCGTCTATAGTTATATGTAAGCGAGATATTTTTGAAAAATGACGTCTTTCAAGATCGTTTAAATAAAGATGGCAGCTTTAGATGGCTCCATCACCTGAGCACAGTGTTGCCACACCAACAGGGGGGTATCGCCACGGCCCGAACTAATTTATAGACGCCAATTAGACGGTACGTGAGATTCTATTTAATTTTTTTTTGTTATCGTCTATCAGAATAACGGCTTCGTAGAGAGGTGTTTATGAACATAATAGTAATCCAGTATTTTGCTTAAGGGGCAGGCAGAAGACTGTTATACCTCCCACCATTGAATGTGTATTTAAATCATCTACATACATTAAGATAAGACTTAATAAAAAACATGTTATGGGTGAATATTACTATGGACATTTGTTTTCTCACCACCTTTTCCATAGGATTTAAAGGTAACTGGTGAAACGTGGGTGAGTACTACACTCCTCTGCCTACCCCTTCGGGGTTTACAGGCGTGTTGTTACGTGATATTCCTTTTCCGAAATTACTTTTCCAAGATAAAACTACATATTTGCGCGAACGACTTAACTCACACAAAACTGTCTAAAATATCATCCAATAGTACTCAATCTGGAACATTCGAAACTCAATAACATGAAATGTGTTTCATTTCTTATTAATTCATCCATATCATCTTTCACTAGTTTGTTCACTCATTCACATATTCGTCCACTCACTCACTCGTTCTTTAACTCATTCACTCGCTCGTTCACTCATTCACCCGTTCGTTAATTCATTCCCTCATTAAATATTCCCTAGCGTCTCCACGCACGTCTCTGTTCCGAGCCCGACGCGCCTATCACGTCCGACGACAGGAGTGATTCTTTACTTTCGTTCATTTTATTTCATTTAGAGACCATTTATTTTATACGATTTTTTTTATATTATCATCGAACCCATATTCAAGACAGCTCTATTAATGCCGCGGCGATCCTTTGGTGACATTTGGTCGGTAATATCGCGCCTGTGTTGTTTAAAGAGCTAGGCAGAGAAGTGTTATTTACCGACTGTATACTGAAAATGAATAGGGAATGTATTTCTAGAAGTGTCCTCAGAGTAAAGTAACTTTGAAGAGTATTTATGGTTAAAATCGGTGTCATTGGTTAACCTTGGTCAAGTATACTTACTGTTTGTCAAAGCTTCTTTAATGTTGTCCTTATGAGAGCTATATATATTTTGTATAATATTAAATTCACACAAACATAAGCTTTTACAACCGTGCGAATACTGGCTGGTATGAACCATAAAGATGTTTATACTTTTTAATAAACGTTATACAATTGACATATATCACACAAAATGTATATTTTTTTCTAAGCATGCTTATAAACCAACATTTATATTAGCAACACATATAACATTAGAAAAACGAACACAAAACATAAAACTTCCCATCACCAACATTTAACATGCATATATGTTTATTAAAACAGTATATACTAAGTATATATATTTCACAAAAATATATTTTCAAAATTGTTAGATAACTATTTTACTATATACTTACGGTATGATTTACCAGAAATAGAAAATGATCGCTTTGATAAATAACGATTATATTTCATGCATGAATATTTTTATTTTTTTTTTAATTACTCTAATTAACAGTCACTACTTTTTCACAGCTATAAAATCGCTATAACTAATAAATAAAGACGTGTACGGGCTAATTTTTATTTAGCTAAGTTGCAATTACGGCCAAAACGTCGGGTGTTACGCACCTTTCATCGCAACGACAATGCATCAGAGTGTTTACGCGCCAATTGTACAGTCCGTACTTCTTCTCCATGCCGCCGATCCAAAACGGACACCTCAGGTCGTGGACTCGACAACATCTATCAGTTCTTGTGTAACCACCCAGCTGGGAATAGTGGGTCGCCGAGAAGCCTTTCCCACACCATTTCGTTCCGGGCACGCGGAGCAAATCCATCGAATCCCGCTTTTTTCTGCCGAGCGTTCTTTTTTTAAAATTCGATACTTTTTGTGACATTATTGTTTTATGCCAGCAATGCGATGACCTCTTTCGAAATGTTCAAACGTTGTGTAAAACGACCGCCGGGACGATTTTTTAGGTAATATAATAGATTTAGTTGAAAACGAATATCTATATATCAATCATACGTTCGAAAACGCGATATAAAAGTCGTTAGTTCGTCGCCAACGCAACCGTAAATGATCCATACATGCGATGTTTTATCGTTTTACTGAGTTGTGGCACATAGATTAATTGATAAATACGTTCCTAATTAACTTTCTCTTCATAACTCATTTTATATATCGAGTGAAAGAACAATCTAAAAACAAACAAAAAACTAAAGCTCCATCCAACTTAATGATACCAATTGATATCACTTTTTCTTTAACCAATACTGGCTGATTAAAAAATGACAAATGATAAAACGAAATAAAAAAATAGCATATTTTTAAACCGATAGAACAAATGCCAAAGCCAAATAAAAAGTACATTCAGCCAGTACTCAATGTATTTTATGGTGAGTTTTAAATTAAAACGCACATAACATGTGCATTAAAAGCGAGAATGCATTTTGGTCTTAATAACCGTCGTAACGCGGACATAAAGTTTATGATGGAGCACCACAATTAAAATAACTGAGGGTATCTTAACTGTTATCTGTACTCGGAACTCGGAGCCACGAAGGGCGGGAGACGCTAGATGGCGGTGTTAGCTTAAAGGCCGACACAAATGGAGCTATAATATATATTAACAAACTCTGCTATAATACATATTGTAGCAGACTATCACAAACCGTAGCTATGTTAATATATCTTACAGTCATTCCACTCGTCATAGACGAAGCTATATCTAATATATATCACAAGGCATATGATGCTATATTACAATATATTGTCTATAACCACGCTCGAGTGTAAAACAAAATATGTGAACTGATATACATAGCAAGACATGTCACTGCGTAAATAAAGATCGCCAAAGACAGCTATAGAATTTAATTAATATATGTACTGTATATATACTACAATATATATCTTTGCGGTCACTATCTGCGCAGTAATGTCTTGCTGTACCGAGATATGTTTCGCTATATCTGTTCACATATCGACGACGCAAGAGATATATATGACAGCTCCGTGTGCGGTCACACGAGCGTGGCTATAGACGGTATGTAATATATCATATGCCTTGCTGTAGTATATATTATAGCTTTATCTGTGACGAGCTTTAGACTCTAAAAAACCGACTCAATCTCAATATGATTAAAATAACAATGTTTTTATAGCACGTTTCATTTATATTCGGATTACATGACCATAATAGGTGGCTGGCAATAAAATATTTTAAATTAAAGACAATATATTGTGCTCAATATCAATTGTAGTTTCTAACACAAGCATGATTAAACGGGTGTAGAGTAGCAAACGAATATTCACTTTAAGATGTTTGATAAGAGCCAATCTTTAGTCTTATATTCTGCTAAGTTAAAAACAAACTTAGCATAAATAAAAATAAGTTTCAATGTGTGTGTACTTGTATGTACACTTTCGTACGCTTGGGCTTCTATGTGTGCGCGCGCGCGGGCGCGTTTTTTGTATGTGTGTGTACATGTATGTGTACTTTTATATGATTTTGTGGGTGTGTGAGTGCACCCGCAGTTTTATGTATGTGTGTGTGTGTGTGTGTGTGCGTATGTATGCGTGTGTGTGTTTATACATATATAAATGTATATTTTGATAGATTTGCATCAGTCGAAAGCATTTGTTAACACAATTTTTTCATCTAATTCTATCAACAGTGTTATAAAGACAACCCACCAGCGTGGCCCACGCAGTTTTGAGACCAGAAGCAGTGGAACCCATCACCCAGATGTGTGATATGATGGAAAGCGAATGCACCTAATGAAATCTATTTACACACAAATTTTGGGAGATCTTCCAATATATTTTGGGCTTTTCAAAAACCTGGATGTAATAAACTTAACAGCGTAACATCACGCCCGTATCTACCTGAAGAGGTAGGCAGACGAGCTAAGCTCCAACTATTCACAATGTTGGAAGTGATAGGAACTAATGGGTATGTTAACAACCTGATGCGATGTGTCTACTGAAGCCTGAACATCTATCCAGTTTCGTATACAATCAAGACTTCTCGAGATCAGCAATGTGTGGACTAATCGAAAGGTTACATGTTTTAAGATGGCTCTGCTATATCCTTCAAAACAAAATGAATTGAGCTACCATGCTGCTTATGGATAAGGTCCATATACGATATACCATTACGTAAAGATGTCGTGTAGTGAAATTAATATTTTTTTATAATAAGTGTCTTACTGAAGTTTATTAAGCTATACCACTTTATTGAATTTCACTTAAATTACAATTAAACTATACCAGGTTATATACTAATGGGAGTGTAGTACACTCCTCTGCCTACCCGTTCGGGGATTACAGGCGTGATGTTACGTTAAACTGTACCATTTATCTATATATACAACTGCTTCTACAATCGATCTTGGCTATTTTTTTTATTTTATTTGTGTTCATAAATAAAAATAGTAATACATCGCGTTCATGTGAACAGCGCCCAAAATATGCGACAGTAGTGTCATCTACTTTATTTGCTTACTTAATATTTATTGTAACACCTAAAAAACTAGGTAAGTTTAAAAAAAGGCTGACTTAATGCCTAGTGGCATTCTCTACCAGTCAACCTTTGGTGAGGGTGAAAAAAATTGGCGGCTGATGTCATCAGTAAAAAAAGATACTAAATATAATAGACCAATATATGAAGTAGTGTGTGAGTTTATAAACATTTAAAGACTTTATTCCTAACTTAAATGAAGTACTTATAACGGATTGAAGCAAATAATCTATATACATTTTTGGTAAGAGTTCCGATCCTGAGTTTTTATGGATATAAACTGGTTATAATGTTTTCAGCTGAATTTAAAAACGGAATATAATGAAATGCTTTGAGAGGGTTGTTTTACGTGGAAATATGTTTCGGTTGGTTTTATCATCATCATTATCACACCACGAACCTTTTTATCATTCATGGTTGTACTTCCATTATGAGACTGGTTAAGGCTATATGGATTGACAGATTTCACATGCCTTAGAGCTAAAGTCTCAATCTTCCATATGTTATTCATAAGAAATGTATAACGGCAGATGACAGATGGTTGCCTCTGCCTCATGGAAGAAGCTTACGTACATACTGATCCTCTGATACTCTTACTATGGGTTAAGTCAACGATAAGAAAGAGGCTTCTAACTTAGGTCCTCATAAATACATTTATGACTCTTGGCCGGCACACATCTGGTGACCTCAGAAGATATATTTATAATTTATACGCTTAAATGTCCAGTTCACATCTGTTCATATCGTATAATAGTTGTAAGGCAATTCTTGATGCTCTCACATGCTTCAAACAGGGCAAAAAGGCAAGCGTTTAAACATGCCTGATATTTTTAAATCAGTGTACACAATAGATCGCATTTGCTGTAGGAATTTATTTAACCTAAGATTTAGAATACATAGATAAGGCCACTTTTTTATCTTTTCAAATTTAACAGACTCGGATTAAATGTTTTCAGCCAAGAATCTCAACCACAACACCGACCGTACCAAACATAGCTCCACGTAAAACTCACCTTCCCAAAAACGTTAAAAAGTAAAAAGAAAACCCATACCTGGTGATAAAAAAAATAAATTCATGAAAGTGACACCCAAAAAAGACATTAAAAACCCATGCCTAATGTGAAAGAATTGAAAATGTTCAATAAGAGTATCAAAAAGAAAAAAAAAATGGTGATGATAACAATTAAAAAAAATATAAAAAAACCAACCTCCTATCGCATCTGCAATGCGAAATGGTGAAGGGCCTAAAGTTGAACAAGCCAAATCTCCGTTTAAACGCCCCGATGTTGACCCGGCAGTTGTCGTGTGCCCTACAACACCTGTCCTCGGCCCTATCGGTCCCCAGCTCGTTGTACCTCTCCGCCAGCTGACCAGCACCACACCACTTGGTGCCCGGTAGTATGAAATTCTCCCGCAAAGAACGCCTGGACCTATTGTGGTTTGAACAAAATTGGCGCGAATTCGTCAATGTTCCAAAATGGCGTATTTGACATGTGTTTTTTTCAGCATAAATTTATGTTTCAAAATGAAAAAAATAGCGCGAATTCGTCAACGTTTTAAAATGCCGGGTATGATGATTAACGTCTTTCTATTCAAGAAAAAAAGTTATCTTTTTCGAATGTCTCAGAAAAACGTATTTGATATTAAACTTTTTTGTTTACAAGAAGAAATGTATCGCTGTAAATGTTTCATTTATTCGTGTTTCATATTTAACTATACTTTCGGTTCAGGAAGAATTTTTTTCTTCTGTTTTCCAATTTACGTAATTACATAACACATTTCCGACCCTTAACAACATTTTTCATTTAACTTCCACTAAAGGTCAATCGGTACATTCGTCTCGAAAACAAACGTGTTATACGCTTGGTTGCCGAGTTGCAAATTTTCTTTTTAATTTATAACGTAATTTTTATGATAATATTAATATAAAAACAATAATAATGGACATAAAAATATAAACAGTTAAAAAAACTCATAAATAACACTCGTCTTTCAGCCAAAATTTCTTACCGACATCTAGATATGTGTTATAAAAAAAATATTCGTCTATGCCACGTCTTAATCTATACAGTTAAATAAAAATACTGTTAAGATCTAACTAAAAATTGGAATTAACTTGAAATGAAGCAATGTACATAAATATTTCTCAATATAAGCGTGACAGCGACGAGTTAGTAGAAATGACGCCATAATTAGTCACGTGGAAGAACGAATGATTGAATGATCAACGATTGATTGAATGATGAATGATCGATTGATGAAGCGATTATATGTAGGTTGCCAGTAAGGCATCGGTATAAAACAAACACTTAGGTCGATACAAGAATGCAAGCCGAGGACAGGACGCAATGGCGCTCCTTGGGGGAGGCCTATGTCCAGCAGTAGACTGAAATAGGCGGATGATGATGATGAGGTCAATACCATAGTACTAGATTTTCTTATTTATTAATTGAACTCTAATTCTTTATTGAATGAAATCATAAATTTAATGCCATGTTAATAATTAACAAATGTAATTTTTAACTGTAATCAATTTTGATAACGTCATAATTTAATAATCTATACTTTTGTAATAATTATATTGCCTATAATTCTATTACTTTATGGTTGTCCTGTCGTTAGACCGTGGAAGACATTACTACACACATTTCTACCTCTAAGCAGTAGTTACCTATTTCATATAGAGATAGCTATAGGCAGGAATCTGCAATCGATTTGTGACTGGTCTTAGGTCTATTGTAAAAAGTATTATTTTTGTCTTTGGAGTTATTCTATGACCCACATACATATACGTGTCTTTAATAAAAAAATATTTTTTTTTTAAATCTAGCAGTCTGGTAAGTCTGTCTAGTATGCAGAATTATATTTCTATACCTAATTCAGATAATAGCTAGACCTTTCGAATTGTTTACTACAACTGACAGTTATGATAATCAAAATGTCATAGTTGACAACTCGCTTTAAATTCAATTATCTGTCGTCAACGACAATGTTTTTTGTTGCCTTAGATACATATAAAGTTTTGGATTTGTTAGTCCCAATTATAAGTACGTGCTTCACGTAGAAACTATTGGATATATTTCGAAAAAAAAATATTTAGTTTCACTTCTTAACCACTTGGTCCCTTATTTTGAATAAAATGTTAGGATATTGTCATTTAATGTAAGCTTATTAAAGATTTAAGAAACTACATTTTTTAGGTATTTATAGGATTACCAAAGTATATATAATCTTCTCTGTATTTAAAATATGTTGTTAATATCGTAAACACCGCAGACGAAGTCGCGGGTATCACCTAGTAATAAATAAATACGGAATTATTGCTTTGCTTGAGCTATGGTGGATATCTGCTGCTTATTTTAATATTTTTTAAGTTATTAAATACGTTATAAATAAAAAAAGAAGATGAAAATGATTTAATATTTATAAAGCTGACGGTCAAGTACATTTATTTATATACACGAGTTCAAAGAAAGTAGAAAGAGGTCATCGCATTGGATTTATAAAAAAAACTTTAAATAAATGGTAATATCGATAAACACATAATGGATATATTGCATCAAATGAAATATGTGCAGTTTGTAAGCAGATTAAACGTTTTTTACCTGACGAGATTATTTTCTCCGATTTTATTTTTAAATTCCATCATGTACGTTAACTCTTTATGCCTTTCAATGCATTCCGTTTTTAATCTTTCGTAATTCAGCCACGTGGCGATATTTGGCGGCAATTTTTCCCCGCCCTTTAATATCCGAAACGTCACGTTGCCAAAATGGCGGAAGAATTTTTCGTCTTCTGTGCTTTCGTGCCGTTTTTCTGATATTCTAAAACTCTCTTCGTCGAGAGCCATTTTTAGTTCTTTTCTCAGTGTTCTGAGGAAATTTCTGACGGATTTTTTTTCTGTAATATATTCGCAGTCTTGTAGAATCGCGTTTGGGGTGTAGATCACTTGGATAAGATGGCGCCCGTCGGTCAGCTGACGAAGTTTCAGACCGGTTCTGTAACAATAAAAATTACATTGATATATACGGCATTTATGTATATATACATATAATATATATTTAATTACATAGTATTTGTTTACTTATATATTTTTTATTTCATTTTTAACGGTTTTCAAATAACTTCTAGAAACTACTGCCTCGTTGGTCGAGTGGTTGTAACCGCGACTGCTGATCGAGAGGTCCTAGGTTCCAATCCCAGGTCGGGTGTTATTGAATTTTTGTAACTTAAATTTTCTGGTACAAATACCTAGTAATAACTCGAAGCCTGGATCTGTTAGGCTCACCACCTATTCCATTGTGGGACGTATACGTAACTGGTGAAGCGTGGGAGTGTACTACACTCCTCGCCTATCCTTTCGGGGATTACAGGATAGATGTTAAGTTTATTATTACTATTAATGTACCTGTTAGAAGGAATATACAGTAACGATTTCGGATGAGATCTTAACGAAAGTACAGACTATAAAAGCTAATATATTTTCGATAACGAAAACACACAGATTACAAAAGCCTATCAATTACTCATATCAGGCATCTTACATCTTACGCTATTTGTTCAAGTATGTTTAATATATGAAAAGTAATCACATTGCAACTAAAATACGCCCATACCATGTTCCATGTAACTTTAATCATTGTATCACAAGTGAAGCCTTTCAATGGATAATTAACTATTTTCGTAATGTTAAACGTGTTGTTACCATAGAGTATATATAGAGTATGAAGTCTATGGATAGATATCTATTTCCTAATTTAGTTGTATAACAAAGCAAAATATTTTGATGTTTTCCAATTACTTTATTAATCCTATTGTTTGAGTCGTTAACGTAACGTAACTACACGCCTGTAATCCCCGAAGGGGTAGGTAGAGAAATGTAGTACATTCCCACGTTATTTGATGATAATCGACCCATTTATCATTCCACTGTTGGAATATGGGTCTCCTCTCATATTAAGAGGGTTAAGGCTATAGTTTGCCATGTTAGCCAAGTGCGGGTTGGCAGACTTTACACACCTTAGAAATACTTTTTTTTATAAATTCTAAGGTGTGCAGGATTCTTCACGATGTTTTTCCTTCACCGTTAGCAAGTGATATTTAAACTTAAAACGCACTTTTATTAAGAGGTGCGCGCCATGGATTTGAACCCAGGACCCCCGGAGTGAGAGGCTGAAATCTTAACCACTGGGGTATCACTTCAACAGGCTATATTTGAATTGTTGTTATTTTTAAATATTACATTTAAGTATGGCATCGGCCTAGAAAAAGGTTTTAGTATCAGATCAACTGACAAAGAATCATAGAATAGCAAATTAATAAACAATTTTGTTAGTTACATAAAATTAAATATTTGTGAATCAACTGTCCATTCATAATAAGTATTTACTGATACTATTCATTTAATAACCAGTGGTATGTAATACTATCTATGGTAGGCGGCCATAGAGAATATAGCATTTACCATGGTCTTCGTAAATTACAAAAATGTACTCTAAATGGATGTAAGTGTTTCTGCTGTTAAGCAGCAAAGATTCATAAAGACAGAAAAGCTTGTCCCATTTTTCAAATTCATCTTTTTGATTAAATACATTTCATATTTTGTTTATCTCAGTGTTCTAAATTGCTTATACGAATATTTTCCCACCAAAACGAACTCGTTTAAAAGAAGACGCCATAAATGATAGAATGTAGCGTTTGTTGGTCACAGCTGAAACAATAATTGATCGATGTTTCGTATTTGCTGACGGTTTGTGGTCAGCCAGTTACTACTGGAGTCTGGATTTGTGCCCGGTGTATGTATCCAACTTTTAGAGTGACGATATACGCTGTGGCTGGCTGCGGTTGGATGCGAAGAGCTGGAGATCGAGCTCAGTGGCGTGCTGTTGGAGAGGCTTGTTTCCAACAGTGGACGGGAATAGACGATGATAATATATGGCAATAAACTCACCACCTATTCCATGGTGGGACGTAAACGTAACTGGTGAAACGTGGGAGTGTACTACACTGCTCTGAAAATCCCTTAGGCGATAGACAGGCGTGTTACAGTACGTAGTTACTGCTGGATATAAATGGTACTCTACTTACATATATAAAAGAAATTAAACACTTTATATTTAAAATTTGAATTTACTTTCAAATATGAAATAAAAACCTTTTACAAACAATATACTGCTCAACTTGTCATTTTTTTTTTCATTTCAAATAAATCTTCATTTCTTAGTTACAACAACAAACAATACCGTTTGAAATGTCAAAATAAAATCAAACCATAGACACTAGCGATACCATAAAGTCCAAAAATCGTTACCGATTAAACAAGATTGAAGTGTTCCGCCACAGACAATGACAGGTTCAATTGGGTGTTATGCTGTAAACATATCTGTTACGGAGGGTGGCGACAGAGGGTGGTATATGGGTGCATAGGGGATCGTATAAGTGAATATAAGGGTGGGAATTAGTTGGTAATTCTTTGCATTATAATTGTTACTGTTGCAGCCAGTTTGGACTTTGGGGCCGGGTTTTCGTAGCTAAAATATCGCCAAAATTAAAACATCTTCCTGTTTGTGTTGACTTCGGTTAAAAGTATTATTGCACAGATAATAACCGCAGATCATGTGAAGCATCCCACCCAGCAGTTGGCCAGCGTGGCCGACTCTGGCCTTAACCCTGTCATTAGGAGAGGAGACCCATATTCCAACAGTGGGATGATAAAGGTCGACAGAAGAAGACAATGACCGGAAAGGTATATAGCATATTAACCAACACTTAGAAAAGTCGCTTTTCTACCAGGTTTTTTGACGACCTGAAGAAGACAGCGGGAAGCTGCTGGATTCGGAAGGCCTAGGGCCGGAAGGAGTGGCGCCGATTATGGGAAGC
>DWED01000127.1:0-14280 GCA_018245795.1 Protelbella ruficauda | reverse complement strand
ATAGGTCAGAGTGAGTGTATTGCCATACACAGAAAATAGATGTTGAAACAATCGTATAGTACCCGATCCATAAATCAAACCCAGGACTTCTCGATGAGCAGTCGTGCTAGCAACCTCTCGACCAACGCGGTATATAATTATAAAATTCTTATGTATTTATATAAATGTATGAATTTCCGCAGTGTAGTAGGCACTTCATATAAATATAGGTATAAATTTTTTTTTTTTAATTAATACACTCAAAATTTGTTGACCCAAAACGCTAGCGAATTCGTAAATAACATGCAGTCCACGACACAAATTATAATTCATAGAAAATAATATAACTTTATTTCTAACATCACCAACTGGGATTATATCGAGGGTTATAGACTGCACCACGCCGCGTTAAACAGCGGTATATAGTTACTGATGTACACCCTCACGCCAAATCACTGACGGTGTAGGCAGAGAGCGCGAAGCCCCGAATATCTCACCACTATAGACGTGCTTCTTCTGCATTCACCACTCTCTCCATATAGGCACGTGGGAGACTTGTTACTTCCCTGTCAGATATTATCTGACTTATTTGATCAAATATGAGTACTAATGAGTATTCGTATGTAGAATGGTATATGTATATATTGTGTTTGTGACTTTTGTGGTAGAAAGGAAGGTGCTACTGCAGAAGGTACCGTATTCGCCAAATTTGCGAAATACCCTTAACTTATTTTCATAAAATAACATAATTATCATCAGCCTTTTCTATAGTTTCACTCTGAGACATGGGCCTCTTCTCACATGAGAAGAGCTAAGGCTACCACGCTGCCAAAAGTGCGGATTGACGGATTTCACACACCTCAATAAACTTTATGGCGAACTCTTAAGTAATATTTAATCTTAAATCATAATTGTTTGTAAACGTGCACGCCGGGATTTGAACCCGGGACCCCCCACATTGGACGATGAATTCTAAACCATCAGACTGTCATTAATTTACTGTAATATTAAGACCGAACGCAATAAACTATGATATACGAACTATACAACATTTAATCCACATGTAATTTGTACGTGACATCTGAAGCGCAGTAATGTCTCACTAATTGATTATTATTAGCGTGTCTTCTAATACTGAACGAATCCAGAGCGTTATTGCTAATTTGATGACCGTAAAATACATAGTAATGTAACTGAATGTATTATAGAACAAAACAAACACATTATTACTATACCGGCATACGTACGTGTATGAAGAGAGTGACGAATGTAGAAGTAGCGCGTCAGGTCTGCCAGCACGGTGATTATTAGCACCCGGTGAAACAAACCGATATGGGGACACAAAATGATTATTTTATAGTCGTTGATGATGACCTTGAACATAACCGTAGCTTCGGTCTCTTTTAAATATCCATGATATTAAACGTATATCAGCGTCCCATTTCGCTTCCCTAATAAATTCTATGAAAATGTCCGCGACTGATACACATCGTATTTCATCTGCCTTTATATTACCAGTAGTATCACATTACCACGCATTTTATTCACAACGCGCCATAAGACTTGTAAACTAATCTAATCCGTTATCTGAAATTATCGTTTAATGAAAACACCATGCTAATATTTATATAACTATGTTATGGCCACTTTACTTATAGAAGTGGTTGTCAGATATGGGAACAATCTCGTTAATTTAAGCTACAGTTAGGTCTAGATTAGGTTAGAACCGATTGGGTTAGGTTAGGTGAGGTTCGATTAGGTTAAGATGTCGTCACCGCAGCCGAACTGAAATTACAATCGAACACTCTGAGTTACATTTTGATTGTACGTTCCTAAAATTACTGTTTATAATGATAGATTATAATTTGTACGTTTAACTATTAAACATTGCATGACTATCAACATACATGATTAAATTATGTATAAAATCATGTTTTTTCGGAAACGAATGCATGAAAGTCAAACTTTTTAGTGCCAACCAAATATGAGTACTAGTACTTATACATATATTAAGTAAGACAATTGAATATGCATGCTTAGATTTTATACACTGTGGTCGCACGACGCTCGCTAGTTTTATTATTGTTATGGCTCTACTCATTTGGAAGCTATGGTCAGCCTAATTCATTGGTGGCTTCCGCGACCGGTCCTTTGTTTACGTTTTCATTGGGCTTGCAAAATTTAAATTACGTACTTAATAATGGTATACATTTCGATGCGGCGTGTTCACGAATAAATTATTAAACCCCTAAACAAACAACACGCGTTACATATTTAACAGTAAGCAAATCGGCTTTTTGACCTATTTCCAAATACCTTCATACCACCTATCCATAAGGTTTGTAAAAAATTAATATGAAAATATTTTGCAATTCTGATAAAATACGTATCATTTTGCTTCCAAAAAAGTATTTGAATATCATTCATGAGCTAACTATACAAAAAGAAAAATGTTAACAACTGTTTGGACCTTCCCTAGGGATATTCTGTCAGAGCACTTTTAGCGTTAGCAAGAGTAGAATCATAATATAAATATTAATGTTATAATATTTCTGAATTTCTACAGAAAAGACACATTTGCTTAAACATCTTGATTAAATTTATCTTACAGAAATAATTTAACTTCATACATTTGTATAAAAAACTTGCATTTCTTTAAAAGTTTTCTCAAGTTATTATACAAAACTTATTCATCCAGTAATAATAATGAATATTATATCATTATGCCAAGTCCTTCACGGGGTAGGCGAGAGAAGCGAGTCCCAAATTCCTCTAGACCTAATAATTCGTATTAATTTAATGTTAGTGTAATCGTTGCTGTAACGAGGGGGCATTATATTTGTACATTTGTTTTAAAAAAATAATTATTTTGCACTAAATTTATACCTTTAGGCATTGGATTGTTAATGGTAAGCAATGGTACGAGAGTAACTGTTTTCTACGTCTAGAATAATTATTGGGCGATGAGTAACTAGTCAACTGTAGTAAACTTGTTCTTCAACTTGAGTAAATTTACTACTTTATCTTGTAATCGAAATTCTTACTATGAAACTGCTACTGATATTGACCAGTCTTCATCAATACTACTACTAATAAGCCAATACTGGCTAAAAATTTGCCAAAAGTAGATAAACATAAACAGTTGAATAAGTTTGTAAAAACAGTACAGTATAACAGTAAGTATAAGATCACAAAGCGCCTGACAGTTTTGTAGTTGCATGCAAATTTTGGTGGTGTGCGTGCGGTATCTGCCAGGCGCTCGGCACGCAAAGGTCGCGATCCGCTATTAATCGTGTAAGCCTGCCCCACCTAAGCTTTATTGCCTCTTCGTTTCAACTGGCGACATTGGAACAGGCCCTCACCCTTAAGGTCACGGCGACGATAGCTAAGTTTCATATTTATCGAATTAGTTTCTTGAGTACGGCAATAAGAGAAGTCATGAATAATTTCCTCACTGTTTATAGTGACGTAATTGTTTAAGTTTCCGTCAACTCAACTAGTTGTGGACAATAATAAACAATGTCAACTAAATATATGTAGACAGTAAATTACTATTGTGGGTAATATATATAAACAGTTCAAAATATGTAGAAAAAAAGATGTCATAATCAATGAGGTAACTGCTAAATTCTCAAACATGCATGTTCATTTTCTGGTATTAAGATTTGATATAGTTATTATTTAAAATATAAAATATATCTTTTTACAGCAGTGACATATTGTTAAAAGAAAATAATATTAAAGAAGGAATGTCATTTTAAAGTCACATTTGTCATTTTTATTAATATATTTACACATTGAAGAGAATTAATAGTCAAGAACAGCCAATCAATTAAACATAACAACTGCCAGCTATTTCAAGCGGTATGAAGCACGGCTGCCAATTCCTTATACGAGGTTTAAAAAGTTTTTATGAGTTTAAAAAAAGAATGTTATATTGGCCCAATTGGAGATTTAATTTTCATCGAAATCAATATACTTTTATTACAATGCCAATGTTAATGTTTATAAATGCCGACGGAGGCCAAGACTCACCTATCGTAACCAAACCTTGTGTGCTCTCTGCCTGCCCCGTAAGAGACCTGGCATGATGGTATAATAATAGTAATCAATTAAATTTAAATGTTCATTGTACTCTATGCACTTATACAAACACAAATGTTAGAAGTCTTCTCACTATTTGCGTATGATTTGAATAAAACATTATTTCCATAATGATTAATGGCGAAATTTAATTTGAATATTTACATTAGGCGCTATGTCACCTTGTCTATTTATTATTATTTTCTGGAAACTGCTCGATTACTGCAACCTCGGAAACCTCGAAACTGCTTGATTACTGACTACAAAATATACGTTTAACGTGATCATATCAGTTTCCACATTGTCTCACTATTGGACCTAGGCCACTCTCAAAACACGCTGGCCTTTACTGATCTCGTCCATCCACCTGGTCCCACCTCATTAACATCATCATTTCATGATATAATTGTAAATATTAAAAATTGTATTTAATATGATTTTTCGAATGCCTACTATATGTAGGGTTTTTCCAACTTGAAATTCCTAGTAGTATCTACATATCCCAAAGGATGAATTTGGGACCGGTGTATGGCAATACGCTTACCACATGTTCCATAGTAAGACCTATGAGGTAACTGGTGAAACCTGAGAGTGTACTACACTCTTCTGCCTACTTCGTCGTGGATTACAGGCGTGATGTTTAGTGGCTTTTTTTTTCCATTATATTTCTAATATTATTTTATATAATTGATCTGTGTTATGTTATCTTTACCTTCATACCTAATTGTTGTAGTCTTAAAATATTATTATTTATATTATTTATTATATCTCGAATTGTTGTAGTCTTAAAAATCATTGCTAGAGGCAATGCATCTTAGAACAACACTTTTAGACGAAACTCCGGCAACCTAAATATATCGAGGACAAGTGTGTGAGCCGTTTTTCACAAAAACGCCGAATATTAGAACAAATATCCAGGTTAAATAAATAGTACATTTTTATGACCGAATATTTGGACGAAAGTAATTTAAATGTTAATTCAAGATTTTGTATTTCATTTATTTTTTCACTATGTTCTATTCGACTCATTTGTCTCTTTATCTACTTTGGAAGTTTGAGTGAATATCGATTGGAGGTAAATAGAGATTTATCAATTTTTCATCCTGTGCACATATTTCCGTTACCATTTAAGGTAACGATTAATGTTATAAAAGGTACGGTACATCATATTGTATAAAAGAGGCGGAAGCGACATCTTGTCCCGTCCCCTCAAACCCATTAAAAACTTTTCAAAGTGAGTCATTTCGAAAAATATTAATGTCTTAGTTCACACATATTGTCAGGCATATTTTTCATGCGGGTAGGCAGAGATTAATGAATTCCACCTGCTACGGTCTCGGCAGACTTTTTTGTCTCCTTTACTTAACTATCTCTTCTCCTGTCGTTTATGTAACGTGTCTATTTTATTTGTATTTTTTTGTTATTTGGCTTTGTTATTTTTGCCATTTTATTGTATTTTTTAATAAATTAATCCTACTCTGATAAGTTACAAATAAATATGAATCACAAATCAGAATGATAAAAGGGAAATCGCTCTCTTATTTACCACAAAAAGGCAACCATCAAACGTCAGTAATAATGGCAATTTACTTTTACGAGTGTACAACGTAAAATATGTTCAGCCCTGAAGGCGGGGTCGCGGCGTACATACCTATTAGGCAAGCAGCCAACAGATGCGACAATGTTCCAGTCAAATATTGCCGGCGTTTTGTTCAATTTTATTTTGCTTCCAACAGTTCAGTTGGTATCTTTAGTACTTGTTGCATTTTTTTTTATATCTTGCGACGTCTCCACACGCGGCCATCTGATGCCAAAATAAGCTTAAAGGGTGCATATGTTAAGGACGGCTGATATAATATTACATCTAAACATTTTATACATGTACATACAATATGCACTCGCACACACAACAAACATTTGTGTGATAATATATTTGTGCTCATTACACAAATATTTATCCTGAATCTAAAGGGAATCGAACTCAAGATCCCCTGTTCAGCCTTCAAGTTCACTGACGACTGAACCAAAGGGCCAGTCGATTCATGCGATAATTGAGTAATTAGCCAGTTTATTGAACACTTGCAATTATACTATTCCTTAGGATTTAAAATATTACACGCAATGTGATATGATGATAATATTATTAATCGCTTAGCCAGCACTCCATTGTTTCAGTTCCTTTTAATATCCGCCGTAAGAATTTCGTTGGATCAAAAGTAGCAATATTTTTGCGTTAGTACCGGAAAGAAGACAGCTCCTGAAACTATAGTAAATGAAAACAACGCAACTTGGTATTATAGAATTGAATTGCTTTGTAAGTAAGAATCCTTTGGTTTTATCAGCATTAATTCTATTGGATATATTTTATGCATGTCGTTATGTTAGTATCAAAGCAGGGTTTAAGAAAGAGTGCGGAGCCGTACGTACACGGTGCAGCAAACAAAATACAATAATAAAAGCGAGCAACACATTCCATTTACTTTTGAAATGTATATATCACTAATCAATAGCTATGCAATCCGAAGCTGTAAAAATATACTACGTTAAACTCGCGTTGTTTACAAAACTTTAAAATTATGCTAAATGTTTTCGAATTCTGTCGCATTTTAAATCTGAATGACTGTTTTCATTTAATACCCGAACGTATTTGAAACGCTTTTGAAACGTAATTTATAGGTGCAGAAACTGACATTTCACTCACAAAGTTCGCCAATGCGGACAAGGACAAGTGATTTTTGGAACATCGGGAAGAATAAATATGAGAGTTGTTAAAAGCAGTATACAAATAACGACATCGAAACGCGATAGATCTGGATTTAAATGTTTTATATATTATGTAAGAGAATAAGAGAAGTATAAAGTGTAGTGATGAGTGGTAGACACCAGCTGCGCGTGCCCGAGGTGCGCGTGAGTGGCGCGCAGGACGAGGTGGACGACCCGCCGGCAGCGCTGCCGCCCTTCGCGCTTACCCTCGCCTCCATACCACGGCGCCGACACTCATGGATGTGTGGGTAAGTCTTATACTAAGACAGTGTTCAAGTACTCATAAAACTCATTATAAGTCAATTTTCCAATCTACTTAAAATTGGTTCAGGTATTTTGTAGGGTTTTTGAATGAATTAATTAGGCGCAAAATTGTTGCACAGATATTAAGGGTTAATTTATTATAAACGTAACCATATACATATAACAAATAAATAACTGTAGATGTACCATAAACTTTCAAACATCAAATTGTTTAGCGTTTATTAAAGTCATTACTCTTGAAACTGTTAATAATCTACTGTACCATTAGTGTTTGTACAGTACTTGTAGGTAGTTTGGCCGCACATTGCACTAAATCGTACTAACGACGTCGCCTGAAGAGCACTTCTCACAAAGCCGGGACGCCGTTATCAACATCCAACCGCAGTTACTTCCATCTCAAACACCGCTTGTAATAATGGCTGTATATTTGACATTAAAGGTCGCCACACTCGAAGCTATAATATATATTAATATATCGTGCCATAATTTTATATTATAGCCAAATACCATTTGCGTTTAATTAGATGTCGATCATTAGAGCATTACTTTGGAGAATATATTGTAGTATCAGTGCCTTGCTATAAGATATATTAGACCTCCGTCTGTGATGACCTTAACACTCGTAATACAAGAAGAAGCGGTGGATAAATACCTCTCATATTAGGTAATCTCTGTAGGTTTTTCCGCGCAGCTTTTGGTAGCGGCTGCTCGTGGAACTTAAACAAGAAATAAAATAGCTTTTGCGGGTGATAAAATGCGCGTTCCGAAATGCGAAATGTAGGGATGGTAGGGCTCACATAGGAACTATTTATGTATACGTCGCTCGGTCGATGCCACCGACGCGACGTACGAACAGCGCGCGTTCAAGGCGACATGTTTAAACATGGCCGCTACTATCTTGAAAGATTTTTGTTTCATTTGATGTGGGTGCCTATTACAAACGATAGAATCTGGAGTTTCCATTGATCAAAATTGAGTACTCTTTGACTCTTCAATACGAAAATGCAAATTATTTATTTATAAAATAGGTTTATTGTAATTATTATTTATTCTTACGAGCGTTAAATATTTATTCATAAAATTAATATGTTACAGATATATGTAAGATGAAATAAGTGGCAATTTTTATGATAATTATTACAAAAGTTTCTTAATTAGGTTTCGTGACTGTTATAATTCCATACAAACATTTATTTGTATGCGTGTTTTTATTGCTAACATGTAATTTTAAGAGTATTCAAGGAATAATATGCAGCTTTATAAATGAATGTATAAACATTCAAAACAAAATTTCTTCTAGTGACATGTAAATTATCAAGTGACATTTAAGTGTAAATCTCACTTATTTTGAACTAAAACATACGAGGCTAATCAATGAGAACAATGCCGACGTGTTAAAAAAAGTCAACGACAACAAGTATTTAGCAATAATATATTGAAATATAAATATGATGTGCGAAAAGCAATGTCAGTCAAGTCTCAACAGTCGTGCTTGTAATTGTACGGCTGTTTAGAACGGCGAATGGCTGTCTGAGAGACAATTAATATCAGTTAATATTCATGAGACGAACAGTGGGCCGCGCTGAACATTAGCACAACAATACGAGAACGCAAACGTACCAGCTAACCTCGCCCATTGTGCTACGAGCGCTGTCTTCGAACCTTTTCGCTGTCCATTACGCTAATCGACGTTTTTCCTGATAGGAACTCCACTCTGTCGCCTCCAGATTCGCTGCCACAATGGCACGCGCTCTGACGATTCTTCATAACGATTGTGTAGATACATAGATCTGTGAAATATACGAATCGGCGTGGAATGTTCATTGAATAGGATAAGGAATGTAGTTACGCCTAACTATGTTAGGCATGAATATTAAAGAAACATGTTCTATTATGGTTCGCTTTATTTCGTAGTTAACTGCGTGTTACGGTTAGTGTTCAAACATAACATCACGCCTCTACTTCCCCTATGGGGCAGCCAGAGGAGTATAACACATTCCCACGTTTCACGAATTATACATCGAGGTTAGTATTTCAACTATAAAATTAAAACAAGTAGACGATTTTATTATGTTAATTTTGTAAGTATTAACATAAATTTCTACTCAGACAATATCACAGTGACAAACACATTAGGGATACGAGCAACCTCATTCCCTCGGTATAAACTCGGGAAAGGTAGACACTACGTTACATGTAAAGCACTTATTGCGTTCTGCCTACTTCTTATTATGTGACAGTTTAGTTAAAGCGAGTTGTATAAAGGTTGTCATGGATAGAGTTATTATTATTATATCATCACGCCAGGTCTCTTACGGGGTAGGCAGAGAGCACGGTGTGCTAAATATTTCTATCCTCACTCAAACTATCATTATTTAAATCCGTAACTGATTGCGAAGATTATATTAAGTATAAAAGCAGGTGAAAATTCTGAATCGAGCCACGATAAATTGCTTTGTGATCTTCTACATCGTCGAAAACAATTTAAGTTGACAAACGATGGGAAATAGAGCAATCTGTTGGTACGGAAATGACAGTTTGATTTCGATTACTTTATTTCGTCTTTCAGTTCCACATTCTAACAGCATGACACACATACATGACTCATATGCAGACGGTGTTTTTAATTATTATTATTGTACCATTACTATGCCCGTCTTTTACGGATTAGGTAGAGAGAGCCACGAATGCCATATATCTCTATCTTGACGTGCTTTTCTACAGTTATTAATCTATTTATAGATTCACATCGGTTTTTTAACCCTTTCTGTTATACCGAGGGAGAAATTTTACTAGTTTCTCTAAATGTTAACCCAAAATTTACATATTATAGGTATGATAAGGAAATAAAGTAGTCATGTGTTATAGTGGAGCGCCGTGTCGCCTAACTGAGTGCTCTGATATACTCGACATAATTTCTCAATTTAATTTAGTGTTTACATTAACATATCTTTATAAATGTAGGCGTAATAAATCACGCTTAGTGCCTATTCATTTGAGGTGCTTAAATCTGAAGATTTAAAATTTAATTTGTAGTTTCTTGACAAATATTGCGAAGATACATCTGCCAATCCAAACTTGGCCAGGTTGGCATACTATGGCCTTTAATCTCGTCATTCTGACAGAAAACTCGTATCCAACAGTGAAACGACAAAAGGCTCGATGGTGATTATTAATTTTATATTTTCATAAATCGATATCATCATCATTCACTATTTCATTACTCCACTGTTGAACAGCTTCGCTTTTCACAGTGATAAGTTAACAAATGATATTTTATCTTAAAAATAACATAGTTTTGAGAAAAAAGTAGTGCGCTCCCAAATTTGACTGGGCTAACGTTCCTAAAATTCATGTGCTTATATTGAATCAAATCTTTATCAAAATTCGTATACCTATCTTACATCTGTTTAAAAATACGTAAGGCACTCTGAACAGCCATTTCAATTATCCTTTAATATATGCGAGTGTGAAATCTTGCTCACAAGTACTTGTAATAAGGTTATAGACCCTTTTGTTGCAGGGTTGATTGTGTATTCAACATCAACCCTGTGCCTATTTCTGGCACGAAATAGTGCTACTAACAATATGTAAAGTACTATTCTCGTTACTTATTGGAATTCTGTAGAAGGTCAAAAGTTAAGAATGAGCTGACTCTGCACTGTGCACTATAACTATTCGGCAAAGCTCGCTTTTTCTGGTCCAAATGACGTGGATTTTATTCTTGCATATTCTCCTCGTCTGAATTTCAAAAAATCTGGATTTCCGAAATAAAAAATAATCATTTGCTCGTAGTACTGAATGTTTAATACTTACATGTACATTCACTGTAATTATATTGCATTCATTAATTATTTATCTAAAGATTTGTGACCTTTTATAATAATGTTGTAACAAAGGGCAAACTTGAAAACGATTGCCATTTTCTGATCAACCCTGTTTGATAAAAATATGTAGCAAATGTGAAATTAGTAAAAGTAGATTTACTGTATATTTGTAATAATTTCGTATGAAATTTTAAAGGTTCGTTACCACATTCGAGTTCAGTTCGCGTTGCATATAAGAAATGCCGTTCAAGTTGGTGAAAACTAAATGCAGGAAGATTTTTGTTTCGCACTATAGATACTATTTTTACCACTAGACGACAATGGCCTAACCTCGTTGCATTTCATTGGGGAGGTTTAATTAGGATAGCGGCTGGAACACTAACATGTACCTCAGCTAATCCGCAGTGGAATAGAGTAGGGTCTGTATTCCAAATTTCAGCCGGATTACGTCCGTGCCCACTAGTGCAAATTTGCAACTCCACTGTGGAATAGAGGTTAAAAATGTTAAACATTGAACAGTTTCTTTCACAGTACAATAAAAATAATTGTGACGAAAGATGCGTAGCCAAAAAGCAATTTAGGGAAACGTAACATCGACTTCATTTACAAAACATTTTATTACTTCACTGTCGGATACAGGCCTCTTACCAGAGTGCGTAAAATCAAGGCCATAGTCAATATCATTATCAGTATGTTGCCGATGATGATGATGATAGTTTACATGAGCAAACTAAAAACATCCAGCGCTTAAATCCTTCATCGTCAGTGGCATTGCATATTGAGATTCCATTTGGTTTTCAACAGTCATATATAAATAGTAGGCTTATGAATTTTTAAAGATAAAGAGTGTCCTTCAAAAATTATTATCATGTTAGTCAAAAATATTAACGATCTGGTGAAATGATCATCTGCTAGTAATTTGTGCCTATCAATGTGCATAATTTACAACACAAGAAATTGCCGTTGCTGTACTGATTTTACAGTAATAGTTTAAGGCTTATTTTAAACAGTGTAGGTAAATGCATAAATTAACTTGGATTTTTGCCTGTGCGATAAGGAATGAAGCATAAAGTTATAATAGCCTTCTAATCTACATTTGTATGTGACACAGGTGACACTGTTGGTATTGTCTTTTTCACAAACTCCTTATCATTATTTCATTATTATCATTATTTTCATTATTTTATTATTTAAATACTAACATAGGTTAAGCTGTACTCTTGTTACTAACACTTAAAATTTGTAAAATTTGTAAAACTTGTGTAATTGTTTATTGTTTAATTGTTTATGGAACTTGTTTTCTGAAAATAAATCATTATTATTATTATTATCTACCGATTCATTCAATTTGATATTTATGAACTCGGTGAAAAACTAATATAGAACACAAAATCATGTAAGTTCTATATTGGCTGTGTGCACGTGCAAGAAAATGACCCCAATCTGTTAACTGATGTCAAAACGGACTAGCGCTGATTGCATTAGCCTAACAGTTGAGTGGTCTGGAGCATGTGGAACACTAATTTCATTTAACTTTAACTAGCACAACTGCATTTACCGTGCAACTAATATAGTTAAAACCCATTTCCTGTTCTACATGCAGAGGGAGGTTTGTAATTTTAATTACGAGTCCCTATAAATTAACTTGATCTTAATTTAAATAATTTTGTTCACCGAATTGCGGTACTGTTGCAATAACGTCTTCTTCTTTTACATGATCATTCTTGAACCTCTAATATCTGATCAAAAATTCAAAACTACCCTCTTTGTTATCGGAAACAAACGCAAACCCTATATATGAATTAAAGTCGGTGTTCTTTTGTTTTGAGACCATGATCCTAGATGGACGTCTTATTTCTAATTTCTAATTTAAAACTACTCTCCTTGATATCGATAACGATAGCAAATTGTATATGCTAAATATCGACGCTGCTGATAAATAATACATATATATCAGCACAATATTTATAGCCAATGGGCAAGAAATTCTACTGTATATGAAATGTTATCATCATCCTCATCATCGACCCTTTTATGTTTCCACTGCCAAACATGGGTCTACTCTCAAAATGAGAAAATATGAAATTTTATATACCTAGCAAATTTGTTGCTTTGTATACGAAAGGTACAATTTTCAGGGTCGATAACTCAATATTACAAATTACTGTTGTTGCACAGGATGGTCCGGTTCTATCAATCATCATATTCCTAGTGAAGAAAACAACTTGTTCTCTAATAATAGACGTTACCTTCGCAACGTTCTTGCTTCTATAATTGCACATGGCAGACAAGAACAGTCCAGTGTTCATGTTATTTTCCCGGCTCCCATTCATTATCCAGAGACAGCGTTATTTGTTAATGATTTGGAGTTTTCGTTTTGTTCATTGTAATCTTTTACTATTCGATTTGCAAAAATGATAACCATGCTTTGTAATTTAAATAAACAATCTTTATTGACAAGTCTTTCAGCGTTTTGTTCCTGGATATCATATAGAAAAATTTAAGGTTGCGTTTAAAAAAAATCATAATTTGCCAGTGGTCGGACTATGACTTTAATTCTTACCATTTTGAGAGTCGACACCATGGAATAATAAAACGAGAAAAAAAAACTCAAATTTATATTATAGTATTTCAATATATATTTCAGTGACAAATTCCATTTAAACATCACAGATTTGTCTAAAGCGTTTGCAAAGACTGAACATATTTTTAGAAAGTTCTGCAAAGCAGAAGGTTTTTACCAGGTGTTGAAAGAGATAAGTCCAGACTCGGAACCTAAGCCAGACCATCGTAAACTAGTGAAAAATTATTATTCCGTCCGAACTATATAAAATATGGAGTTATTTGAAAAACCATTTGTCAAAATATGAAATGTTGTCGTCGCTCGTTATATTCGATGATATTTCGTTAACGGTCGGTTGGAGAGTGCTGCGAATTCTTGGCAAATATACACGTGCAGTGAAATCACGAAGCGATCTCATTTTAACTACTAAAATGTATTAATAATATCTTATAACTAATATAATAACATGAGTGTAATTTGACGGTTACGATTTAATAATGTTACTTCCCAATATTTGATTGGTACATGCAGGTTTGAACAATAAATTGTGGTTTGAAATTACCTCTGATTTCCAGTAATAAATGATAGGGACGTTATGAGAGCTTTTGCGACGAGGTTTAGGACAGCGCGACATATTTGAAACTCTGCCACTGGTTATTTTCGTTCCCGCCGCACGTAAACATGCTCACGTGCTTATTATTACTTATAATAATTCAAAGATTGTACTCATCCATCTTAGAAATGTAAAGTCGAATTCCAATCTTAATTACATCAGATTATTATTATTTCTGGTCCGAGTAA
>DWED01000126.1:0-14307 GCA_018245795.1 Protelbella ruficauda | reverse complement strand
TAGATAAATAAAAAATGCTAGACAGTTCTACTCAAATGTTCGAAAGCGGGAAAGGAACTAAAGAAAACATGAAAGCAATGCGCCAAATTAAAACAAATACGCCTGTTATAAATTTCATGCTAAAGTCATAATAACATTTTCATATATATTTCGAACTGTACAGTTAATTTACTACTGAAAAAGTCCTTTAAAATACAGCGTAAGGTATATAAGAGGTACATAAGAGTTTACAAAATATATTTTTGTAAACAAGCATTTCATAAGATAGTCAGTTAATTACATCTAGAGACGTTTCGAATGAAAAAAGCTTTTAAATACGCAAAAAATGGAACTTTCGAGAAGCCCGGTTTGCGAATGTTTTTGTGCTTGGCTTTTAAGGTTTACAGTTCATATTTTCTATGCATTGCTTTAAATATTGTCAGCCGCATTTACTTTCGTTCGAAATAAAATGAAGCCTTTTAATGATGGATGAAATATGATAAATAATTGACCCAGTGCTAAATGTATATGTTGTGAATGAACTCACCGTATACTGACAAGACTGCAATGTCTGATTCTCTTCGACCGGCAATGTTTTCAGCCACGCAGGTGTAATTTGCCATGTCCTGCATAAGAAACAGATCGGTATACAAACATACGTTAAGTAGAATGGTAATCAGTCTGACTTCAAAGCATGGCCATTATTATTAATGGTTTCAAGGAATTATCTCTACCGCGTTCCAAAATTTTAGAATGAGTGTGGACTATGCTGAAGATTTGCCGTTTTTATCAAAGGTGAAAATTAGCTTCATAGCAGTTGGTACACTGGCTTGGTAATGTTTCATTTTCTATCTCACCTGTAACCCTACTCTCGGTAACACTAGGTTCTCATCTGTAGCCTCCAAGCTTTGACCGTTCCTCGTCCATTTGATGGTAGCCGGTGGCGCGGCGGGCGGAGGTGAGCAACGGAAGGTCACCTGTCTTCCGGATTCCACGGTCATTGATTGAGGCTGCTGCGCGAATTGCTTCTTTATATCTAAGTGAAAATGGTTCTCTTACTTTGGAAGAGCTTAAACAATACTAAAATATTGACGGTTACTCTAAGCATGCTGCCTTTCCGAAAGATGACCTTGACTTGACTGTTGTGGGGGTTGAATAATCTGCTGCAGCTCTAATAGAGGATAAAAAGGCAAAAAAAATTTAAAGGGCAGAAAAAAATAATTAAGTTAATACATTTTAAGCCATTATTTAGTACCTATCAAAATAGAAATGCATTTGAAGATTTATTTTCAAGCTTGTATGAAATTCGTATAAAAGTCATGACTCATTCTTATAGAAAAGCAGTTACTTAGTGACACACTTCAACTTTTCCAGCAATTATCAAATTCTCCCCAACAACAACTACTGATCGTTCATCAAATCAGAAAGTACTCGATTTAACGACCGGAAATAATGTTTCCTTCATTTAATGGTTCCGCCCTACAAGACTCGACGATGATACTGAGAGCTCGTTAAAAATTACGACTCTAAAAATGTGCCCCTAAACAAGGGTCTAGGGGATGGCTGGGCGTAAAAAATATAAATGAACGAAGAAGAATAATGTGAAAATTTATCTGTTTTGGAAGAGGAGTAAGTTCGTGGAAGATTTTAAAATTGAAATAAGAAAGAACCATATGGAAATGATAATAGCAGGAATTATACAGTTTTGCAAAAATTTTGAGGACTTGTAAGTAATATGGACATTTAAATTCTTGCTTTGAAGATTCCTAGGCTATATTGGTCCGGAAACACAGATGCTGAAAGAGTATTCCACTCCTTGGTAGTCTGGATAGAAACGTGATAACAAACCCTTTTGTTCTGGTAATTTGATTATCTACCATATAAGGGTGGTATCATGTCGTACGTCTAGATGTTTGGTGTAGGAAAGGGATTGTGCAAATCAAATCGTTTATTTTCTGCCCGCACTCCAAAATGTATCCTGTAGAACACTGTTAGACGAGCTACACACGACGACGATGACTAAGGCTTTAGTTCAGTGGTATTTCTGTATGTTTAAGGAGTTTTCCCTGTAATACCTTGTGACGCATAAATACAACATTAACAAAAGTTGTAAAAATACAATATTTATAGAAAAAAAAAAACAAAAACCGCAAAAAATAGCGCTGACATTTCTGGACGCTGTTTTTGCAGTCTTCGTGTTGCGCGCTTATTTCGAGACAATCCAGCCAACATTTTCTTACAGTCAGCAAAGTTTTATTTCAGTGATTTTATTTACTTTTAAAGTCCGTATTAAATCGGTAATGGCGGTCGGCAGCTGATTATTATTATCAGGAAATTTGTATTTTTATTGATATATTTTTAATTAGTATGTAATTAAGATTCTTAATTGAATGTATAATAATAGTATTAAAATCACAAAATATTCGTAAACCTGGTCATTCAGATGAATAAACTAAAACTACTTGATAATATAACTAATGCAGAACGCAAAACAAAATTCTTGCTTAACATGGTATTTGTCGTTACCTATTTCCTTATATAGCTTAGTATTATACCTTAGTATTAGTATAAAACACCCTAATAAACTTACAAGCTAGTTCCACAAAGACCCCTTGACTTCGTATCCTCCCTTTACTGTTCCATGCGTAGCATTCACAACTATATTTTCCACCAAAATACTCGTCCAATTCATTCCTAGTCACATTCAATTCAGCTTCGACTACTCTTATACCATTTTGTGGATCTACATGTTCCAACTGCACAGTTTTTTCGACTCTCACGTCATTACATTTGAAAAACACTTGTAGAGCATTCGCGGCTCGACAAAGTAAACTGGCTGGTTTAGTCTTTAGAGCGTAGGAATTCTTCGGTTCAATAAGGAATATAGGAAGTCCATCGATAGTTTCATCGTTTTCTGGTAAAGGTATATAGTCATCTTCTTCGAGTACTGGCTTGAAGTCGGATAGGTAAGGGTCAAAATTTAGTAATCCGTCTGGATGGATATACTCTGGACGCGTTTCTTTCTCCGTTGTGTGTTCTGGACCTGCAACAATAGGATAAATACTTACTATCTCTTTGGTCATCATTCTGAAAAATGCCGTCCCTAATTACAAAATGACATTATATTAGGGCAATATTAAGAATATTCATTAAACAACAAATCAACAAAATGATGCTTTGACCAATATCTCTGTTTTTGCTGATTTGTACAACTTGAAACTATTCAAGACAAGAGTGAATAGGTAGTTTTTAGGTAAACGAGCTACACCCTAGACTACATTTCGCTTACCATCAGGTGCGATTATGGTTAAGCACAAGCCCATTGCTATTTAAAAAATGAAGAAACAAAGTTTAAACAAGTGATACGTATAATTTAAGGAACCAATGACCTAAGAGAAGTGAGAAAACAACATTTATAGAACAAGATCTCGCGGTAAGAAATCAATTGGATTTTTATTCCAATAATGTCGATGTCTGAGGAATGCGTCTAAGGGTTGCGACTCTCAGTATATCATCAGTATAAGCCATAGTAAATATATATTGATAAAATATTTTTATCAAAATCATCTTGGAATTAATTGGCGATTTTAATACTATAAACCCTATTAACTTTATAATTTTAGAAACTTTTCAGACGTTCTACTGTGGATTGGCAAATTCCTAAGTAAAACTGGTTTCTTCAAGATGTTTCCCTCCAGGAAGTATCAAATCAAAACTGAGAGCATTTAAGAGGATAACATGAACATTCCCTGTTTTTTTTAAGGTATCCATGTTTATATATATACATATTTGTATACAGGTAAATATACATGTTTGGATTTTTCAAGGAATCAACCAAAATATATGGAAGAAGGTAGGAAACCCTGCCTTGTACAGTTCACACGAGCTGGACGACTTAATGCGCTGCAGAACCAGTAACGCTAATACAATTCGCCGAGCGCCCATAACGAGATTGTTAACCAGACAGCCGTGTCGGATATTTTTCCGTTATCGGAGTGGAAAACGTGTTCACACACAATTATGTTAAAGTTCATCGTGTCTCAACGGAATTCTAAATGACAAACACTAATGAGTGTTTGTCAGTGTTGAGTCAATTAAATGTGGGGTTTCTTTTAAATATCTTCATATTCTGCACTTGCCTAGCATAGCAGTTTATGGACTTAACCCTCCCATTCTAAAAGCAGACCGATATCCAACGTGGAACGATAAAAGGGTTGATGATTATGACGATGTATACTCCTTCAAAACCACTAAAGGAGATAAGAAAAAGGATGATAGATTTGACACACTCACATCCGCGCACACAAACTCAAGCATACATAAATATTACACAGACCACTTGCTATAAAGAAACCAGAGTTCAGTAATAGATACATTAACTTCATTTACGAGTAAAATCGGACCAAGATGTTATCGCGCTACTTATAAATGGTTCTATGGATATGGTAGGTAAACGAGCTACATCCTAGGCTACATTTCGCTTACCATCAGGTGCTTCATTAGACGCTTTCATTTCCAGTAACCTCGATCGCCATAGAGCAGACATAGTTTGCATCCGCCAAAGATTATCCGTGCGGCAAGTGATTAAAAATGGCTTAACGTAGAATTCTATGCTTTCATTTCTAAAAACGAGCTGGTATCGTTACACCAATTATACACGTCCGAGCCACAAAATGGCCACCGGTGGCTAACCGGTGCTAAAATATATGTACAAACAACGCAGTCGCCGCACGTATGCGTCATACACTCGACTCTACATTTTAGTTTCTACCTAATGGGTACAGTGTTTGTAAACGCTTTAAAGGGTTAAATGGATGACAGTTTGTAAATGGCCTATATTCAATGTATTATTATTATTATTAAATCGTCACGCTAACACATTGGAAAATGTCCTCGCAGACGTAATATGCTTCTTTTTCTCCACTCTCACTTCATATAAGCTCACTAGTTGTAACAACTCCTGATCAAATAGGTCAGATAGTGCCTGATGGTAAGTCAGAAGTCACCGAAACTAGCCTACGTACGTGAATAGTGATGAATGTTGAAGAAGCTCAGTAGGTCGGTAAGGATACAGATACTCGTATTTGGCACTTGGTACTTCATGTCCATCCTGTAAGGGACCTAGGGTGACGATATAATAATATTTGATGCAGAGAAAATTATCGAGTATATAGTAGTATCGAGTCGAGATTAAAGATATTTTAAGGCGGGAAGACTCTTATATCCCCGGGAGAGCGAGTGACGCCACAAGCAACCAATAATTATTTTGTAAAGACACCTTATATACCTATAGCATGTTAAATGAATCTTTTAATACTATATGATTATAACCTTTTTCACGTCATAACTGTGGGCTTGGGTCTCTAACGAAAGTGTTTAAAAACCAAAACATATTTCACCACGCTGTCCACCACGCTACTTTATTTTTAAATACACATTTTAATTGACGCCTACTGATTTATAGATAGCCTTATAGAGTATAGTATAGGTTTATGCCTATCCGGATTATTCATTTATGTTAATTCAGCTTTATTAGGACTCGTAAATCGGATGTACGCTTCCTCTATGATATAATTTAATGGTTGCCTAGCCGCCGTCCTATAGGCTACTAAATATAATAATTACAAGTAACGACTATCCATGACGTGACTTTAATATCATTGCAATATGTAAATATGGCGATTCGTGAATCCAGCTAGGCTGTTAGAATTCTCTGTATGACTTTTTGTGTGTGACTCTAATAATGCGTTTATAAAATTCTGTAAATAATATTTTTCTGAATGTTCTTCGCTCGTAAGCCTTGAATGAAAAACAATCCCGCAGTAAAAATAATCCTTTATCTCGCTATCGACAACATGATGTACTAAGCATCGATAAAAGCGGTTCATCACGTGCCTATGTCCAGCAGTGGGCTTCTAGAGGCTGATGATGATGACGATGATGATGACGTATTCACATGACGACTGTACACACAGACGCTAATTTCATATTGTGGCGATATTACAGTCAACAACTAATGTACATACATAGTGATAAAAACGCATTGTAAGCATATACATACGTATTTATACTATTATGCCATGAAAATACTCTTTTGACATACTATTTGTATATCTTCCAGAACTAACATTTTCACATTATGCTACATTTGTCTATTAATTAACCGAAATAAAAATGAACTGGATCTACTTTAATTTATATTTGTCGCGGAGTTAATGCCAATTCTGAATTCTCTTAAATATCATACGTTTTTGCTCCCTTTTTAATTCTAACAAAAGTTGGGACGGAAAAATTTAAACTTTTTATAGAAGAATTTTACAGACACAAACTTAGATGTAGTGCCTGCAATATTGACATTGTCCTCTCTGGAATTTTTGAATAACTCTACATACCAATACGACCCATACAATACAAAGTTACATACACACATACATACAATACAATAAAGCAAGTGAAATGGGAGGAAAGGAAAGTCAAAGAAAAGGCAGGAGTCAAAAGTCTCCGAAACCGGCGTCCGTGTATGAAGACACTAATGAAGGTAGAAGAGGCACGTCAAGTCTCAAAGGATAGAGATATTTGGCACTTGGTGCCCACCGCTTACCAACTAAGTGACCCGGCATGACGATATAATATTAATATATACCTACATATAGCATGTCAATCGTGTACATAGAATATAAGTGTTTTGTCCCTAACAGCACCAAAAATATAAGCCTATATTTGTACACAGAACCATCACCAGACCAAATCAGACTATTACAGACCTGACACTGCTTACTTATATATGAGTCCTTTTCCCTTTTTTTGTAACCTAGTTACACCATGGGCTATCGTGTAACAACCTGTCACTGTTGACCACAATGGGGTTTTGTGTGAACACGTGCACTGCCATGGTTCGTGTGACGGTAGTCCGACCTTCTATGTTGTATCAGGTTTCTTTACCCATCGAAGAAATACTCCTTGATTAGTCGATATGAAAGTCGATTGAAAATAGTGGAGATAGTTATTACTTTAACGTGTAAGTTATTTCAAAATCATTTCAAGTTCTAAAATATTTTTTTAGGAAAATAGCGGTATTTCATTGTAGAACAATTTGAAAGATTGGATTTAAAACCACAAAGGTTTTATCTACAGCCCCGTTACCACAATCCTATTACCTGACAGTGCTATTCAAAATAAGTTTTAGATATCTAGGGACCGCAACGGTCACTCATGACTGCGACCTGCACGTTTGTTCCTCTCTTTACGTAAAAAAAACCAATTTTTTTTTATATGGACTAAATAAAGTTTCTTTGAAGCATATTTGATGACAGAAGATAAAAAGTATACCTACAGTGAGTCTCAAATATTCGACAAAAAGACTTGTATTTACAGGTTTATTGTAGTTAAGAAGTTTCTAATCATCATAACACATACCGTTTTTATTTTTTTGTTTCAATTTTTAATATATGGGTGTATATATAGGTACCTACATACATTTTCGATCGCTCCATACAACTTGAACTTTAAACCCATTTGTCCGTTACACTGCATTGCATACAATTATACTTTTTTAAACTGTTTAAAATGCACTGTAACATGTTTATAGCAACGGTCATTTATTATGCAACCAGGTGTAATTAAAGTACATACCTACCCTCGGCGCCATTGTGAGACGCCACGTTTAGAATTGCAAATTGTAGGGTCAAGGCATGGGTACGCTGTGGAAGCGTTCTGCGGTGGAACTCGTTGGGAGATGACGTATTTGTTTATCTGTAGGTGACCGTTACATATTAAATTTCATTGGTATTACCCCATTTGGGGTTACAAACCATTTCTCCCAATTAATTTATTTTATTTAAGTATTTATTAAACAAGCCATTCCGTAAATTTTAAGAAATTTACATTTACCCGCAATAGCTCTGGGATAAATCTTGAATATTTTTTTAGTAACAGACACCAATACCCAGCTAGATCAACTACATATAGACGTAATGACTTGTAACAGGTGGTTTGCTAAAGCCTCTTTAAAACTTTGTATCTTCACACTGAAGATTTCCTATGGTTTAGGAATGTTTATAATTACATATTTATCATTTTCATGTTTTCCTGATAATTAATAATACTATTATCAGGGCGGCATGTAGATAGTTATATAAAAATTGAACAATGAAATTAATTTAAATCATTTTATTCTCATATAGTCCATTTATTTTTAACGTGGTATCTATATAAAAATATTCTTTGCTTTAGTAGAAGTTTTTAAATAGAACTATTTAAAACCGCCATTAAAATTGTTAACCCATTCTTGATAGCTTGTCTGTAAAAGCCACACCTGTTACCGGTAAGAGAATAACAATATCAACAACGATAATAATAACAAGAAACCTGCCAACTTAGTTCTGAGGTTAGGACACAAATCTAGAACATTCCATCTGTGATATTAGGTTCAGATGTCAGTGGGGTGCAGAGTTCACTCGCCACCAGGTCGGTTACAACGCCATTTCTATTTATACAACACAACAAAACATTGGCAAAGCCCTAGCAACACGTGCTTATCATTTCAATTAACGACTACTAGTATCAAATTTTGAGCAGGGCTACACAGCTTTTAAGCTTAGCTTAGCTTAGTTTGTAAGCTTAGAAAGCATAGAAACGTATCAAGCCTCAGAAAACTTAGAAATTGTCTGAGCTTTGATTCCTTTACAGTGATAAAGCGAACAACTGATGAGTAAATCGATGATAATTACAAAAAATGTATTATGTTCATTAATCGTATGTGTAATAAAACTATATAAATTCAAATTTGGAACGTAATCCATCGAATATTCTCCCGGTCACAGCCTGTTGTTCTAGAACTTTCAGCTGTAAGCCTTATGTCCAGTAGGTAAATATTAACTACTTGCAATGTACAAGACGTTCTTTATTCATTAAAAAGTGTGTCCAATAGTCCTTAATATTCCCCTACCGTCTTGTATGCATTATGTAAAAGAATTTCTTTGAGAACACTTAAATATCGTAAGCACTTATTAACTTAAATAATTATATAACTTAATTTAATGTGATATGTATGTGAAAATATGTTTGAAATAGCTCACCTCCATTTCGAACTTTGCCAACATACATTAATACGAATAGGACGATGCTAATAACGTTTCGATCCAAAATCATCACTGTATACAATTAATAATCACTGAAAGTCACACTTGAAACTCATTTCAATATAACGTTAGTTAATTTAATTAGCAGTAAATAGTAAAAGATAAGCAAGTTTCGATATCGTTTAATATCAGCGTAAACACGTGATTTCGAGGAGAGATTTATTTATGTAATAAACACATCCTCCCTTCGCGACGTTTTGCGGCGTACTACCGCGCTTGACGGGACGGGTTCGGTTGATGGCTTGACGGTTGAGGTTGGAAAGTTCATGGGGTTCCATGTGCTTACATCTTCAAATCTCATAACTGTTGCTTATTTAAGAAATAGATGGGTAACTCTCCAATTAATTGCTTATTTAAGAAATAGGTACCTTCCAAAATAATTTATTAAATTATTGTATGACTAGTTCATTATTTAAAGTAAAATAAAAAAAAACATATAATAACAATTTGATACGTCGTTACATTGTAATATTTAAAACAATTATGATACAAAAATGTCTCTTAATTGAATGAGTTCGTAATTTTGTTTCAAACGACTCTCTAGAGTTTGTAATTTTGTTCGTAACGCTTCCCCTGTTCATAATTTCGATCTCGTTGAAAAATAACGTACAAAATATTTAGAGTTTTATAATGTAAAGTTAATTATTTTATTATTGTTATTTCACATTAATAAATAAATAAAATTCTCATTAAATCTGTTCTCTAAAATGAAGACGTAGGTATTCTACGTTGTACAAGTTCGTAATGACTATTTTAATCACATAATTATAATAGGCCAATTTTTAATAATTGGCGAAATAACTGCTAAATATAATAATAGTATAAATTTAAAGTAGATTGTAATTCACGTATTGATTGAGTTTTAACATTATTTCCGCTGATTATTATTTCGAAAAGTGCCTAGTATATTTATTGTAAGCAAATAAATTCTGGCTAAAACAACTACCACCATCTATTATGAATAGAGTATAACATGAGCTAAAGCGTCAAAAGCTCAAACTAAGCTTCAACTTTCCATCACATCACATTTCTATATTTTACCACTAGATGCCACGTTTATAGCCTCGATAGTAGCGTCATCTATCATACAAAGCATTCACTATGATTTCTCGAAAGTTTGTACAGATGGCGTTTGAGCAGACTTGCGATGTTCCAAAGTACAATGTTGACAATGCATATAGTTTTTAATTTATCTACTAGATGTCGCTACTTTTCTTCTGATTGTAAATGAATAGAGATGGCGGTAGCATGATGCGAGTGGAATATTTTGGAACGATTATAATTAATGACTAATAATGTTTTTATTTAACATACTTGAATTTTGAAATGCGAAAATATGGCCAGTAAAATTAGATTCGCCAAAAAAATATGAATCTCGTTATTTTTAATGTTAATGTTACAAGGGTAAAAGATTACAGCAAACAATTTTTATTTTAATTTATATTGGGTTCAGTGTAATCGTTATTCATTTCGTTTCACAAGTAGACTCGCATTACATGACCATTTCTATTGAAATACTTTAGTTGCTTCATTACTGAAATAAATGCTCTTACATTTTAATAATAACTTTTTCTTTTGAAGAAAATTCTCCAGTTTATAAGAAACGTTCTAGGACATTGACATGTAGAAAAAATCGTGACGTTTAATAAATTTGAAATTCGAAGTGGTTGATTTAAAATTCTTCCTCAGCTCGCAGTGTTGCCAACATTGAATATTGATTGCACAAAAGGCGTTCGACGGCAAAGCGTATTTTCAATTGAAAATTATTCCGAACCGAACGATTCCTTTTGATGCTGCAAAATATGTAAGTAGCCGAAATCGTCAGTCACATTTTTACATTCCAAACAACATTTTATATCCCTTTCTGTTATGTAGAACGATGCTTTTTTATCTCCCTCACATTTGAGGTACGGAAATTCAAATTTGGCGGGTTTGCTCGCCTTTCCGCTACCGATTTTCAAGTATAATGAGCCATAAAGGTTGTACAATCAATTGAAATCGGAAAGGTGGGTGATTTTTTTTTTCATAAAAAGTTTCCTTTACCTTCTATTGGGTTTTATTTTCCTTGATTACGACCTAGAAAAACGTTTTGATGTCTTTTTCGTCTCAAAAACATAACCAACAGGTAATTACAGGATTAGAAGTAACTTCTACATCTCAATTTCTGCTCTCTGTACACAATTTCATGACAACTTTAAGTTTTATCAAGCATATAAGTATATGATAGAATAAATAAATAAAACAAACATTAACTTGTGCTTCCATATGAATATTTCGTGCATTAATTTTTCGGATATCGAACTTTTTGGGAGCCCTACCTATACTAAGTAGGTTTAATACAATGGAAACACAATTGCATTAAAATAGAAGATGGAAAATTGGTATTGGCAAACAACGCATGTGAAATAGCGATTGTTCTCGACAATCACAGTTAATGTCGCTAGTGATTCCACGGAACTGTATGTATATTGCATTCTGTAACTGAATTGATGAAGTTATATTTCTAAAAAAGTATTCTTTATATTCCTTCATTATCTTGCTTCTATATCAAGAAAAATAATTGTTATCAGTCGCTATCTTGATTAATTAATAATAATCATCATCAACTCTTTTATCGTTCCACTATTGTCACAGATCTCCTCTTAATCTCGAATGAGAAGGGTTAAGGCCTTAGTTAGCCACGTCTGGTTAAATGCGGATTGCCAGACTTCATACGCCGTAGAGAACAAATGATAAATGAAATAAAGAACATAAATGGTGTGTTGAAAATTAGCATTTAAGAAAACATTAATCGATTTTATTAATGGTATATATTATACATTTAAAGTAAAATCAATAAAACATACATACATATCATTACGCTAGATCCCTTGAAGAGTAAGCAGAGAGCACCAGATGATTAACAGCATATACATAATTCTTTTCGTCATCCACATATTTAGACTTGACTTGCTTTTTCTGCATTTATCATACACGCACTCTGGTTACGCTCTCTTCATACACGCAGTATCTGTTCCATTTAGTCATGACAGGTGATAGCTATATGTCTTTTTATATAAGAACAGTAATAGGAGCTATGTCCAACACTATGACCATTTCTCATTTGCATTTGACCACGAAATTAACAGTATTGTACAAGTCTGAAGATTTTCCTTAAAGAACGTATGTAAAGAATTATTTAACCGATATTTACGTAGATACTCTTTCACCCAGACACAACAAGAATTTACGGTAAATAATATCACTTACTTGGATGGGAATCGAAAGCACAACCGCCGGCTCAACAGTGAAGTTCGCTAACTAAAAAGTCCAATTTGTATGATTCATATAGAACGAGCTAATCTATGTATGAGATATGTTTCAATATTGTATAAGGAAACTTAGTAATTAAAGGAGGTACAGATTAATTTGCGACCCCCCCCCCTTCCTCCTCTCTCGCCCCGCTGAGCCCAAAAGCTCATGACATTGAGCGACGTTTGATACCTAGCGCAAACAAGCACGTAACCGATGTAATAGAACAAAATAAAATTTAAGGAGCGTGCCATAACTGACGTCACGATTTATATCGTCAATAAATCGCGGCGATATCGCTAACGGAATCAGATTCGCTGTGTCGCTGCTATCTGCTGAAGTTCGCCAATAAATACGGGTGGAATCTGCATAACTCCCGAATGTACGTCGCATTATTGCGGAAACACGAGATCTGGGTGACGTGGAGCTGGCTTCCACTCGTAAGAAAATCGTAAGTTGTGTTATAAAATACCCGTAAGTAATATATATGACTGTCGAAATGTCTCTTGTTTTCGGTCTCAATGTTTCAAATAATCTTCCTGGACTGTAATGACTAGAGCTCTTATTGTGAGCCTAATCTCATGTTGTAAATAATAACAAGAAAATTAAATGGTTTTTTTTTTCATTAAATGTTTCTTTATCATTAAATATCATAACATTACTAGTGAAAGTTGAAGACTGTAGTACTTACCGATGCAATACATCTTACGATTATTAACAATATTAGCAATTCAAATATTTCCACACAAGTCCATCTGATCCTAAAATAAGATCAAAGAGAGCCTGTAACCATCAGCATTACATATATAAATATTAATATATAAGTACTTACATACATAGATATATTTTCTACAACCAGATATGGTGTGGATCACACGAAAGTGAGTGAAAATCGAACCTACGGCCAGCAAAACCGTCAAAATTATAAGTATAATGCCGTATCTACAAAGCATGATTCTCGACTCGCAGTAAATCCAGTCGGTTGAACATAAGAGTGTGCGGAGTCCCCGCTCCGCGGAACAACTGCCTGTTTGTCTGCGCGCCGGAAACTCGTATACATGTTTTGCGGTGGAACTTCTCCAAGGAGCAGCGAGCAATATGTACCTACTGTACATATGTAGTGGCTCGGGACCCGATGTACGGCACTCGGCTCACCGTCTATTCCATGGAACGTGTAACATACCTGGTCAAACGTAGCACTGCCACGTACTCCTCTGCCAACCCTTCGGGGATATACAGGCGTGATGTTGATTTATGTACATATGTTGTACTGTTATCTATTAGCGATCAGAACCATTGGTGTAAATTGCAATGTACTCGGTTTAGTTCTTCCATCACCTTATACTAAAAGAGGACCAGTATCAGTATGACGTGTGATTAGAAATTAAGCCAATGGATCTACCGTTATTGACGCCTTGTTATCACGTCTGGATTGAAATCTAATCCACAACTCCCGGCTCAGTGGTAATGAACACTTTCCATTGAACCAATAGGGCAGTTTTTTTTTTATATTTAACCTAGCAAATAGGCAGACGGGCCACCTGATGGTAAGTGGTCACCGTCGCCTATGGACACTTGCAACACCCGAGGAGTGGCCGATGTTATTTATTTATTTATTATTTGATATTGTGTATAAAAGAAACTTATTTTATTTATTGATCGCCGGGTTGTCCAGTCGGTGTGGGGTGGCCCCAAAACTCAATATTGTCGAGGTTGAGATTGCGCATAAATTGAATTCGCTTCTGTTTTGTCAAATATTACCTTCAATTAAGGGGTTGTTTATTTTGAAAAAAATATTAAAAAAGCCTTTCATACATTCTGATATTTATATATGCTATTATTCATTCACTGCCTCGTTGGTCGAGCGGTTGCAAACGCTACTGCCGATCGGGGGGTC
>DWED01000125.1:0-14313 GCA_018245795.1 Protelbella ruficauda | reverse complement strand
TCTATCTACTCCATAAGGAACCAAGCGTAATGATACATTAATAACAACAATATACCTACAATTAAAGAAACAAATTTAAAAGTCAAAGTTAATTAAAATTGAAATGACCAGTTGCTTCCAAAAAAAGTAAATTTATCATGTTTTTGATATTAGATGGTCATTGATTCTAAAATGAGCATATATCAAAAGCATTTCATAAAGTTCACGTTATAAAAAACGAAAGCCTCAAAGCAACAATTTCAATTGAATCTTAAGCCTTATTAACTATAGTAACAATTGTAATCATTAAAAATACATAACATAAGAAATAACACACTTTTATGAGGACATTACATTGACTCTAATCTACTAAGTTAAAACAAAACTACAGAGTTATTTAGACACAAAAAGTGGTTGAACATGAACAGCCCACTTTAGTGCATATTAATGCATGTTCATACGACTACTTAGAAAAACTTTCCAGATGTCTGATTTTATTATATTTTACTTACAATATGACAATGATTTGCAGAACTAGTAAACATTGTGTAACAGTAGTTTAAAAATGTCGATATATTATCGTAAGTCACTCTAAAGCAAGACACGAGGCCAGGATGCCAGCGGCATTTAGGACGCCCAACGGACTTATCTCGATTAAACCGATATTTGTGAGGTAACTAACTGCTTAATCTGACCGATCAGCATGTCCAACGTAATCCATATATCTTGTTTAATATTTCACATTTAAAACGCATTACCTGCGCACGTACCACTATTCTAGTTATACTTAAACTATCTTACATGTTTCATAGCGTCACAGGCGCTTTACGCAACATCAGGTGTATCATGTAATCTCTATACTAATGTACGGGCTTATGACATCGTCAACAGTTATATTTGTTTCAAGTACAAATGAAGTAGCACACAATTGAAACAATAATGTTGTGTAAAGGAAGATTACGGTATGTAATATATTTGACGGCTTATGATCGATTATCGTGCGCACGCCGCGATCTACTTACGTTCTGCGCTCAAAGTGTAATTCAAAGTGAGACGGTTATCTGCTAAATAGATAGATAAATAGATCTTCATTGTTTACACCACATGACAGGCTATACAATACGCGCATGCAAAACAAATGAAAGTAATGGGCGGCCTTACGGTTTAAAAGCGATTCGTTCTAAACAACCCACGGGCTTACAGTGTTTTAGTTAAAGAGAATGTGCGCAAAAAAGGCAACCCTAGATATGATTAGGCAATTTATGTAATAGGTAGGTATATAATAAGTAATGTTAACATGACATAGAAGAACCACACCCATAAATTTTGATTCGGAACCGAGTCAATTCGTTATGAAAGCAAACAACATACATTAATCTCGAAGACTTGAACTAGGTCTTCCTGTTTCGTGAAACCGAACTAGATAGAAAGTGAAAAATTACAATTCAAGTCCATATAAACATTCCTGGTGGGAAGTAAAATTTTGGCTATCGATTTAATGTAGGAAAATTAAACAAAGCATAAACAATGTTTTTAATTAATCAAACCTTGGCTTCCTAGGACAATGGACCCAAAAAACGCAGTAACTGTAATAATTGTAAATAGAAAAAGCATAAACGTGTTTTCTAGTACTAATACATGTATCTATATGGATTGCTTGGTCCAACTATGTAAATCAATAATATCTACATATGTTTGATAACAACACCATTTATATCTGCATCCCAAATTAATTATACCAATGGGTGCCGCAACGAACAAGTTACTTAAACAACACGAGTAAATTAAATCATCGAAATTACCAGTTCTTCGACTCGTACACAGTTTAGTACTGAATATAACGATTATATATAGGGTATAGAACGGGAAACCTTCCTTCCACGTTTTTTACACAGCGTTATTTTATCATCATGTCTTTATGTCAGGTCCTTACGGGGTAGACAGAGGGCACCGAATACCCAAATATCTTTACACACCTGCCGCACTTTGATCACTATCTTCGTACGTGCACTTATTAAGTATTATTAATATTGCTTGTGTGAACTGCAAGTGCATTAGAGTAGCAGCAGTCAAACCCAAGCCGTACCTAACGCATGTTAACTTCAGCAAACCACTATTGTGTTGTCTGATCTGTTAACATTTGAATACAATATCACAAATCACTCTGATAAGGTATCATATATGTAGTAATATTCTTTATAGATTCCCGTTCATATAGCAAATGTTTTAAATAGCCTTTAATAAAACATGACATTGACGTATAATAACTGTATATTAGATTCAAAATAAGCATAGGTATAAGACAAAGCTTAATAAATAGAACGGTAAAAAAACTTTTTCAAGGCACAAAATCTTTTATTTCAACATAAAACATATCTTAACAAGTTCAGTGTTAACTTTTACAATATCGGTATTAATCACCAAAATTATGTCGTACACGTAATGGATTTCGTTAATTCAATTTAAAATATAATGATGCGTAAATGGCACCTTAAATTTGTAAGTATAACACCTGAAAGTCAATACGTTCACCTTGAAACTTTAAAAGTATTCACTATTGCCGAACACCGCGACTGTCGGCTTCAACTTTTAAGTTAATATATCTTACGCTTAATTTACTCAATCACGTTTGCGAATATATTGTTGGCTTGCTACCAAAACATCTAGCAGACCTAAATTGCTGAGTATCCTAATAGAGGCATAGCAGGATTAACGAGTAGCTCTTGCGATATGAGAATGAGAAGAAATTAAAAATATTATTTTTTCCCGTGTTGCGTTTTCATACACCTTTTTTGACTCTTAATACCACTGATTATAAGAGTATCCTATATTATTATTTATTATTATTATATCATCGTGTCCCAAATATGTTATGGAATAGGCAGAGGACACGTATGTAATATCTCTCTTATAAACCTGACATTTATCTTCTACATAAATCACTCTTTTCATACTCAGACTCCGCACTCAGATAGTTTCTCACCTATTTGGTTAAGGTAGGTGATAGTCTCCTTCGGCACCTACGTCCATTAACATTCGCATTGTTACTATATTAATTATTTTCGTTCTTTTACTTGGCATTATTTTTATATGTATGTCCGAACAATCAGAGCTTGCCTTTCTTCATTTTTACAACAATACTTTTTTGACAGATAACATTTTTCGACATTTTTCGATAGCATTTACGAACTCGGTCGGCGAGTGTCAAGTCTCTTATGCGACGTAACGACCTCATCTTAACCACGTTTGTTTCACACATTAGTAAACAATGTAGAATACAGTAACAAATGTACATACACATGCCCACGTAACTTTTTTACACTACACCACTGACTTCGTTAGTGTGGACCGAATATAGATTTTGATAATAAAACTCCACAAACGCGAATAATAATTTATAAGAATAAAAGATGGTTAACGTCAAATATAAATCTCTTTATCAAATAGTATCTAAATGAAAACACATTTTTGTTGGTTCTTTTAAAAATGTACCTACATATACTAAGATAACAGTCAAGCGAAGGCAACATAAAATTTATTACAAGTATAAATGTATATAGAAACAATACCTATTTGTAGCTATTTGTACCACAAAACCTTTCTCCGATATATATTAGTGAGTATATTAACCTTGAATAAATAAAAATACATCCAATTACCTACAGTGGAACCTCGAGCCAGATTTGGAACGTTACGTAAACAGTTCAATTTATACGACGAGCGCCTACTTTTTAAAAACTAGACAAATAAGAGTTTGACAGGGTCTTTATTGATTAGCAAACCAGTTTGTCGAAAATGTCTTGTGCCTTCAGTTGTTACAGAAATAAATAATAACTATATTAACAGGAGCGCTACACCACATTAGGTATGTGCAATGAATAACTTCTTTAGTTCTGTATATATGTACATGAAAATCATTACGATAAACATTAAAATGACCAAATATCTGGTCAGTTGCATTTTGTAATGGTAAATTTTGAAATGTTTACTTGTGTTGTAAGATTACTTAAGTAACAAACTTACATATATACAGTTACGCTACACAATTAACCTCCATCCTGAGTCCAGGCTTCTTCGCACCTTAGTTACAACTTAGATATAATTTTTTAACTGGCAAACAATTGCTGGCTGGCAATCCGTTCTATGTCCCACTCCTATCACAGGTGCGAATCGCCGCCACAAGATCGAGAGGCCTGAAGCATATTCCACCCTGCTGCCCCAGTGCGACTTAACGGATACACTAATTATTGGCTACGTGGCTATCAAATGTTTGGAAAAACTATTTAAGACCTCCGACGAGTCCTATCAATTGTAGCCTACCGATAACAAATGAGAGCGGCTTCTTAGTATACACATTCTGCTTATAGATTTGAAAACCATTCGAAGTTCCCTGTAGGAATACCTACTTATGAGTTACTAACCAGTATTCCAAGTTATATTCACTACATAGTAGTAGGATCCTCCAAAACACCTGTAATTGATCTTTGGTGGGGTTTCGGTTAACAATCCCGGTTGAATCCTATAGTTGTTTTATAAGTATGTATGTCATTTTAAGAGTTCACATATGTTTTATATCATTGACTTATATCCATAGCATTCTGAGGGATCAATACAAAGCTACTAAAATCTTGGAGGTCAACAATAGCCTCAAAAACTTATAAACAAGACAAGTAAAAAAGAAACTGTAGCAGTTTCTAAATTAGCGTGAACACTTTAAAGATGTCTTATGGTTTTTCTTATTCTTCACTGTATTGCCAAAGGTCATAAAATAGAATCAGTGTTACAACATCGCACTTGATGGCCATATTTTTGATGACATTGCTCTGCACATCAGGAGCTGATAAGTATGCCTACTAACACACCTCCTCCTCCTGCCTTGATAACCTGAGACTGCATCATGCATCGTGTACGACTACGAGCGTGGTGGAAAAGAGTGGTAAACTTCCAATGTGTTAATGAAGCGATCTTGTATGTTTAATACAACACCATTTCTGATTGGCACTGAAGCTTTCAGTCATATGTACATATCTACAAATTGACGTACCGAGATAGTACGTCGGAGACTGTAGGAATGAAGGTAGATATTGCCTTGCGGACAACCAAGGCCCGTGCAACTGTCACGCAGCCATAACCTTTGTAGCAGTCACGAAATCTGATCGGAATAGTTGAGCTCAGGACATTTGGATAAAATATAATGTTAAATCAAAGACAATTAAAGCCATCTCACAGCCATTCCATAGTTTCGTTTTCCATACCTCCGAAAAATTACCGGTATCTATAGGTCCAAGAAAATCTTGAATCGAAAAATACTACTATGAATAACGCTGCTTTGACAATAAGTAAAAGCGTCACTAGTGGAATTTATTGACCACACCTTTATGGAAGGTACGACCAGACACCTAAACGGGTATTGGCTCAGATTCTCATATAGAACCAAAAGCGAAAAAGCATAAGACCAAAACCAAAAGAATAAAACTGACCAGGAAGTGTACTTGACAACGAGAAAAAGACCACAGGTCGAGATCAAACGCGAAACTCAAGCCTACTCGAAATAGAGATTCACTGTGGACATATCTAGGAAACGTAGGGTTTTAATGATGATAGGATTTCAATAATAATGAATAATAAAAAAACCGATCACGGCTAACATTTTACCAAAATTGATCATTTTCAATACACCAACACCACGGAGCTATTAGAATTTGAACTTAAAGAGATCAAATCAATTGCAAAATCTGATATAACAACGTGTAAATCGAGTTGTTGAAAGCTAATTTCTGCTTATTCCGCACCCAACGTGAGCAAGATAAAAATAAAAATAGCATACTTTGTTACGACCAATAGGTCAAATTAAATTTTGGAGTTACTAACAATGAAGGTGCATATTATTAGTAAACTTAAGAAAGAACGAATCTGGTGCAACTTCAACCAAAAACAACAACACACAATACCGTAAGCCATACTGTTCCTTTTATTACGTCTAAAATCTTGTTCATGATTCCTGAAGAGAGAAGATCATATTTCAATACATAAAGATTGTGATCAATACATAAATTACATTCAACTTCAAAACATTTATACAAAAATTTAGAAGAAAATGGTTTATTTATTACATTTTCTAATATTAACCACGGTAAGATTAAAACAAATTCAACACACTTCAGTAAACCTTTCATTTACGTACTTTGAAACGCATATAATATGATCTTATCTCCTGACATATACGACTGTACAATTCCTATACGTGCATAATTTTCACCAAGATTGATATAAAATGCCTGAATTATTCACATTGCGCGTATCGTTATGCAACGACTTGGAACTTTATAGTTTCATACTATGGTGCTCAAAGTGTAACTTGAACATGAACACAATTTTGACTTTAACATGAACAAATTTTCTGTCGGCTATATGCACCTAAAATACTCCATTTGTGCACCAGTAGAAAAATTTTATATATACTCGAGAATCTGTAAATACGAGTCACACAAAGGCGGCCTAAGGAATCCATCTCTTACAAACAACTTACAAATAGAAGAAACTTACAAACAGAAGAAATGAAAATCTCCTAATATCCCTATCTAGCACTATTTCTACATCATCCATCCATCCATCCAAGAGCATTTTGAAGTCAACTACCGGACGCAGGCGTTCCCTAATCAGCGCCACTCCACCTGGTCCTGGGCCTCGCGAATCCAGTTGTTTCTACTGCCTAGGTCAGGTCGTCACGAATACCTGGTAGGAAAGCGACCTGCCTAATTCCATATGTCTAATAACACTCTCATGTCTTCATAGAAATTATGGTAGTAATTATGTTAAGAGTTATTGTCTTTAACCAGGCAGTTATTATGTGGGTGTGTCAATAATACTTCTTATACGAGTAGTTCTTCAGTCAGGCTGCCAATTATAGTACCAAAATGATTATTATTATTTACACCCATAACACAAGTTTAACCGTACAATGGGTCCTAGTGTTCAACGTAATATCTTTGTTTGATAACCCTAGTGTCTCGTCACCTATGATATTACAATGATAAATATGGAAATAATAATACTACTTTGTGTGGAAATAAATTATTATCATTATTATTATTAAACTTAGTAAACATTGAGCACAGTGCACCAGCCAGCGCCTTGTGCAAGGCGCGGAGCTCGTATCTAACCTCTTTTAGGTGACGTAAATTACATGTGTACCACCTCCGAGCAAACTTGATAACAAAGCACATGTGCCATTTTACCCTATAATTAAATTTTATGCTAAAACCCTTCACTTTTATCACGAATGTAACGTTAAACGGAATTTTTACGTCGTACGCATATTGGCTCACGAAATATATAATAATTTCTACTTATAATATGAAGTGATATTGAAATTAACAAATACAAATACACACACACACACACACACACACACATGTGTGTGTGTGTATATAAATAATCTATTTATGCATCTAATATATTCGTAACAATGACATATTTTTCGGTAAATTGCCTTGAAATTATGACAAGTACTTGTTGCTGATTAATTTTAATGTATAATTTTTGTTATACATACATGTTATATTATACTCTAATGCCAAATCAAATTGTAACTGCAATTTGAAATTATTAAAAGGTTATTGTTAATGTTTGAAAATAAACTTTATATATTTAATATTAGTTTAATATTAATGCTCTTTCTACGTTCCGAAAGGGTTGTGAAGTATCAACATACAGATAAACGCAGATTTAGAATGTTTTTTAAACGAAATAAAATTTTTACTTCAAAAATTGATATTCAATACAGAAGGATTTCTTTACTAAACATTTATGTTTTGCAATACAAGTAAAGGCATGAATCAAATAATTTAAAACAGGTTGTAGCAGTAACGTTGTTACAGCCAAAGATACAGTAGTCTCAAGAAACTGTACAGGTTAATTGATAATAGAATCAACAAATTAAGTAGTTCAGTTACAGTTTCCACATTCCATCGAAAATAAGAACCTAATACAAAATATACATCATGTTTCTTAACTTGTAATATAGGTACTTATGTAAATGAAATGATTGTAAATAAAACTATGTATCCAAAACGCATTGCTTGAAATCGAACATTGAAATGTCTTAGAGAACTAGAATTCACTTTCAAACTTGAAGTGGTAGATATTCTAATGAATAGAAAAATAAATATAAGAAGAACAGTAAAGAATAGTAATGAAATAAATGCTCGGGGGATCGGAGGAATCAGGAAGGATTTTCCAGGTTTAACTGGACATTGATATTAAAAAGACTGTTTGAAAAGGTATTATTTGCTCGGGCTCTGGGTATATCTTGAGTATATTATTTATAGTTTAATTGTATCTCCGCCGCGATCTCGCGGCAATAGGCGGGATCTCATGAAAAGGCAGGTCGTATAGGGCCATCCCGAAAAACACACATGAGTTAATCCAGTACATATGTATATCATCATGACTGTGTATAAACACTCATAAAATATTAAACAGTAAAATTTAATATTTTAATAACATATATTATTTCCAGTAACAAATAAACTCGATTTACCATGACGAGTCACTAATAGCTAACATTTATTAGCACCTCATAGACTCTCACTAATGTTTACAAAGCTGCCAATTTTTTATTATAAGCAAACAACTGCTTGTCTTTTTTTTTCTACGAAACACTTTAACCGTTCAATGCATGCAAACCAGCTATGAAATGAAGATAAGATTGTCATTCCGATATAGTAGCGATGTCTATAGTGTAACTAAGATAACGCTTGAAATAGTAGCGTTCCACTGTTGCACAATAACTGAAATTTCATATTGCAAACTGTTGGTACATATTAGCATAAATAAATTTTGCATATATGCAACCAAAATTATCCGCTTCACAATTACTAGGAATAATTTAAAAAATGGACGGATTATGTATCAGTTACAAGCTTAGTTAGTAGAGGTCGAGGTATATACGAGCCTCGACAAAAGAGTTGGAAGATTTAAAATCGTGAGTACGATATCATATCGGGATGTCAACACCATAACGCGAGATATGACGAAGTGTAGGCGACTATCTAAAGCTTTTGCTTGTTTCGCAACCGAAAGGTTAGACAGCACAATTTGTTCTTATCCTATTACGCGTCGTGGATATATTGCACTTTGCTTCTTTTTGTAATGAAAATTGCTTCCAAATGTGCACAAGAACCGTTCTCTATACATTCAGTTTAAATCGTTCATTTATTATGGCCTCGTGAAACAAATTTTGACACGCGCTCGTCCTTGTATTTGACTTGTCAAAATATAAAGTATATGACAATCTACACGCGCTAGCACACATTTGAGTACGTAGTATATGAACAACCCTTAAATACCTGTTTCATTTACGAACTCACCAGCTGTGTAATAAATATTATATTTGTAACATTATACATACCTTTATCAGGTTAGATAATGGCAGTAGGCAGTAAATCCTCCTCTGTAATTTAGTATTTAATTAATATTAACGATTCAATAAATAAGTCATAACAAAAACATAATATACATAGTAGGATTTCAACAGGTTACAATTTTTAAAAATTATTATTATTATTATTATTATGAAAGAGATGACTGTTTTTAAAAAACATTTTGTAATAATCAAATTTACGTCATTACACTTAATTTAAGTAGTTAGTGTTAATTTCCTACAACGGCTCTTTTAAAAATAACCAAGAATAGAAATTATTGATATTTAAGAGACAAATAACTACCGCGTTAGAACTTTATTTTTACAATTAAATGTCCAATATTCCCTCATGGTTTACAGTATCTAAGTGTACCATGTATTTTTTCATATATGTATTAATACTTTAATAATAGTTGATACAAAATGAGATCGAAAAATTGTGTTGCATTGCTATTAAAGATGTCAATATTACAAAGTCCTTCAAAATATTAAGTAGATCTTACGAATCACAGGTTTTCGACCACTGACCTACTTCTTTCTGTTAATCCACATCTCATCGAGTGTCATTAATACTATCTCTTACCAGTTTTAAAATATAATTGTCTTTCAAAATGATTACGTCATACGCCGGCGCTGAGCTTGCGAATTTCATAACAGTATCAGCAGTAATGTCACTGACAACACATTGAAATAGTAACACTTTTGCTACCATTGGATCTTTATCAGTCACGATAAGTCGATAATCCATCAAGTTGATTATCTCAGGCATCAGCATAGACTAGTACAGTCAGCAACGTCATTATATAAGAATTATAGTCATGATATCGGAATGAAAACATGAGTAATGATTGCAGAATGGATCAAAATTATATCGTTACCATTATTAAAGGTTGAGGATCTTTACATTATTTATAACATTTACGGTCTCAAATTAACGATCAAATTTGTCGTTATCATTTGCACCTGAAACATCTTTATCGCATCTTTTGATGAACAGTTCGGATATCCAAGCCATCTCCTGAGACAGTCACGTGGCAATCGGAAATGTAAATTCTCTAAACACTTGCAGAAGCTGCTGTGTTAGGAATTTTAATAAAAATTTCTAACTCTTGTTTTTTTAATGAAAAGAGAATATCAGTCGAATAGGTAATTGTCACAAGTGGCCGTTGACTCCTATTTACGTCTATCACCAACCTCGAATAGGCCTGTTCGAATAGGATTTTTAGTGTCAGTTTAGTTAACACATTTTGTTAGATTATATAAATACATATCTTCACGCCAAATCCCTTACGGGATAGACACAGAGCACAGAGTGTCAAATATTTCTATCCTTGCAGACCTGCCGTGCTTCTTCCACATTCATCACTCTCTTGGATTAGTTGTGTTTAATAGCTGACAGAACTACAAGACTAAATATTGTATAATTAGTTTAGTTAGGGTATGTTATTATGATCGCAGTTAGTTAAAATTAGGAGATGTCCTATTCGAAGCTAGTCACAAACACACTGTCACTTCTCAGGACAAGAGATGATTACCTCTAGTGTCCATATAAACCGAAGACCACACCCTTCAGATCTAAACACAAATTGTTATGTGTAAGCATCGCTTCATTGTAGAAATATGTCCAGCGTTGATATTATGGTGGTATCAGCAGTGGATCCATCACTGACAGTTTACAAAACCCCTTGTTAGATACATGCTAGGTGTACATATATATTGGAGCTGTGCATGCTTTGCATGTGCTACACAGCTTTGCATGTGTATGTGTGTGCATAGATATGTGAGAGACAGAAACCCTTTTGCAACAGCCACATACTAAATAATCCATGTGCACTAATAATAAACACTTTAATAAAAACTTTATAGAGTAATAGCAACCAAGGTGGTTTGAATATCATGTCTTGAACTCGATAATCATGTAAATGATCGTCATTAGATAAAATTTCAATTTGAAGTCTCATATCTATGTGGCGTCCACTCGCACCGTCTAATCACAGCGGTTAAGCAACGCTTCCTGTTTTGAACTGGTATCTGTGTTAGTGTGGAGAAAATTGGAAAATTAAACCCCACACATGGCTATAAAATTAAAATAGGTACACACTTCAAGACGTATGAAAAAAATGTCACTATTATCTTATTGGTATAAAGCGACATATTTAAATGCATTACGTACAATCCTGAATGACAATCCATAAATCACAATTTAAATTAACTATAATACCACCCCTGTATTTCCGCGAAGGGATAGGCAGCGAAGTGTAGTTCACCAGTTATGTTATACCTACGGCCGGCGGAATAGGCAGTGGCCCGATTGGATTTAAAAATTAATTAAGTCATAAATACTTTCCTTCATTAAAAATTCAAACACAAAAACGAAACATTAAAACATAAAATTAAATTTTTACATTATTTATTCCATTGAAATGTATATATAAAACTCTACAAGCATCTATCCTTAATAAAAGGTATTAGGTAAAATTAAAAGTAATAATGTGAAGGTCCTTCGTGAAATGTGACCGTAATAAATTAAGTTGGAAACAAAAGAATGTGTTAAGCATTGCTTAATGAAGTGATATTACAAAATTAAAGTAAACAACTGAATAATTAAGAAGCGGCTATTCTAAAGCACATGTTTTATTACAATTTGTTAGATATCTACATGAAATCATTACAGTCAATAAAGTCAAACTAATTCATAAAGTAACCTAGAAATAAAAAAACATCGAACAAATAACTAAATAACAATAAATGAAATGAGTCCAAAAACGGAACTTGCCAAAGCATAAATTTTCTTGAAGTGTAAAGCATTTCAGGAATCGAGACCGCTTCCTTTTATGGCGAATACATGCGAAGAGTCGATATACATACATTATATCATAAGATTCACACGTTAAACACCAATTAATAGCATTCTTCAAATATTTAGAGGATAATAATTCCTGGTCACCTTTATTTATCGATATCATGTATATTAATGAGCGGGCTGAGATCATCAAGTGACAAATATATCTAGCCAAATTATCGATGTTCTCTGCCTTCCCTGTAAAAGACATGACATTACGATATAATAATAATAATTATACATATTAGAAGGAAGAAAACGTTTCAGAACTTTTTAATTAGTTATAAATAAGTTCTAGACTCATATCAATCTTCTTCCTGTGACAGACTATTAGAGCAAGATACTAACTCATAGTGTACAGAGCCGCGCCCACGGTACCAGCGTTGTCGGCGAATGTGAAAAAGTGTGACCTGTTCTTACACATATGAGATCGCTATATAAGACTTTGCAGGCCCACTTTGCTCTCATTTCGAATGACGCTTTGCCAAATACAATTGAAGTTCTTAAAGACGGAGTGATATGTTTATGTAGTTTACTGTTTAAAGATAAGTACTAATCCAGTAACCCAGTCACCATGATAGCGGTAAGTATCTCTTTATTTTTATTTTTTCATTTTTCGTATATAATTTAAGTAATAATTCAATTTTTCTCATTAAGAAATTATATTAATATTTCTAATTTTTTTATAATACAATATTATTTACTTTTTTTCCTTTTAAACTTCACTGAGAATAATTTAAACGAAAAGTCCGTTTTAAACTTTCAAATTCAAATGATTCAATTACAAAACCAGGAACTAAAGATACAATCGTTTGTTGCACTAAAGCTGCCTTGTTCTCACGCATTTGAATAGGTATTGAAAATAGCAAATACCAAACCGAAGCTTGTAAATTAAATCTCGTGAAGGCGAAGGAGTACTAAGGGCAACACAGTCTCTTAGCTTTGTATTTACTTGACCCAATTAATTCTACCATGTCCGGCGATTTAACCAAGTTGCCTTAGATGTAAATCTAAATCTTATGTAAGGCTACTGCATATTTATGTGAATTTGTCCACAGATGTCCATAAAACTGCTTTAAAAAAAATAATAATCTCGTCTTTGTCTATTGTTACAGGCAGTACTTGTAGCGACGCTGTTGGCCAGCGTATCCGCATATCATGATCCTGATCTCAACTACCACCTGAGTCAAGTTCAAAATGTGCAAGGATGTGGCGATTCTGGTTATTCATACCCCACTCCAGCAGTACAATTAACTACAAGCGGCGTTCAGGCTACCGCAGCTCCTTTATATACACAAAGTATATCAGGACATTCTGGAGGATATTCAAGCAACGCAGGATACTCGCAAGAAGTCTTGTTTCAGCCGTCGACAATTCAAGTGCAACCTGCAGTGACCTATCAATCACAGATCTCCAGCGGATCTTACGCTGCTCAAAACGAACAACACGGGTACGCGACATCCTCCGGCCTCTCTGCATCGGCTCAAAGGACTGTTACACCATCAGCAACCTACGCTCAAGCTCCCATAATAGCTAAAATAACCGCAGCGCCCTTACAAGCTAAATACTCTTTAGCTCCAGCAAGAACTAGTTACGCAACTCAAAATTTGATCTCTCAGCAACCTTCATACTTAAGTGGATCCTATGCCAAGGCGTCTTTGAACTCCTATAACAATGTTCAAGCCAGTGGACCAGTTGTATCTCAAGTTTATGCTGCACCAACGTCCGGTTACGCAACATCATCAGCACTTAGACAACAAAGCCCACAAGTGTTTTCTTCGGCTTACAGCTCAGAAAGTTCTGGATCGAACCAGTATAGTCAATATTCTGGATCTGCAGCAGTTTCCGCTCCAGTCACCTCATTTTACCGAGAGCCGGTGGTAGCCCAATACTCAGGGCCAGCTGTATCTCATGCGCCAGCTCCAGTGGTCGTGACTCACACATCAGCTCCAGTAGCGGCGCAGTACTCAGCGCCAGCTTTAACACATTACTCAGCTCCGGCTGCACAGTATTTGACGTCTTCGGTATCTCATTACTCAGCACCAGCAGTCACCCAGCACTCTGTACC
>DWED01000124.1:0-14324 GCA_018245795.1 Protelbella ruficauda | reverse complement strand
AATAGACTTGGTGACTTGTCTGTTGGATATGGCTGTAGTCTTCACCGAACTTTTTAAATAGCCTCATATAATTTTTATTCCATGTCGCTATGAGACTGATAATGTTAGAGGATACATTTCGAGATTTCAATAGCAAAAGAATAAGTGTTTCAATGTTACCCTAAAAAATTTCGTTCCTTCCCTAAAAATATAATTATACCAATAATATAATTCTACAAAACGTCTACTTATTTGAAGTGATGAATACTACATTAAAGTACTGCAATAAAAACTAAGGAACATTTATATGTTCGTTAGTTTTTAACACATGATTATAAATAGAGCATCTGTTAATATTAATTTATTATTGAAATCATAAAGAAATGCATATTGTATCAAATGATTCCGATTGTATACATCTTATATTTATTATTTAATCTTGGAGTTTTTTAATATTGCAAATTAACAATCTGATCTGGTGCTTTAAATCTTAGGTCACATATTTTCTGAATCGATTAACAACCACCAAAAACCGAATAAAATAGTATTGTTAGAGATAGGAAGAAAGAAATTTGTTTGTTACATCAGACTTAGTATAATTCCATTGATACTTGATTGTACGAATAATTAATTATCCAAAATATGTTTTACGATTACGTTTTTCATTAGACTGTTTGAAGGATGTTTGTAAAGTGCGTGATGTAGAAACACAAATATTCCCCAATTTGAAATATTTATGTATCTTTATTTTTAACATTTCTTTTTAAAGTAAAGAGAATTTTTACATGAAGTTATTTTCCAGTTAGATAATACCTAAAATTTTAGTTTCATCACTTAACAATCTTTGTAAATGTGTACGTTATGAATGAAGTTCACGAAAACATGGTTGTTTTTCAGAGTTCGTTTGAGTTTTTATGAACACATTACATTTAATTTAATTTTAGTAATATTTTATGAATTTAAATACATAAAAAAGTAAAAAATTGTAATTTTTGTTATGTATGCATGTATAGAAATAAATAACCTAGCGGTTAGCGTCTGGAAGTGTATCTATGATACAGTTGTTATCAAAAAAGAACATGAATTATAAGTTTAATCAATGATATAAGTAAGTGTTTTAATTTGCTCAACAATTTTACTTTCTATATTTTCGTAAAGACTAACGATTCGTGGAGTGGGTGTGGTGTAAAATATAATAAATTTGACGTGTCGCTTTTTTGAGTTTCTCGTTCGGCCGCCATGTTTGTCCTTTTATATTTTACTCATTTATATCGATGGATTTCGGATGTATTCATTTACTTAAGACTTTTAAATGTATAGTTTAATAAATTATGGAATCTTTATTCTCTTCTTAAATTCTAACATGACTTGCGACGTTTGATCATGAAACTTAAGTTGTGTTTATGATATGCTTCGCGTCTTTGTTACTAGGTGTTCAGAATGGTTGTTGGATCAGCTACGTATCCTGGGAGACAAGTACTCCACAAGATGCAGCCGATGGGCATGACTCCTCGTGAGCTGTCTGAGTACGACGACTTGGCGACTGCTTTAATTGTAGATCCGTACCTAGATATTACAACACACAAAATGAACATTCGCTACAGACCTCTGAAAACGAACAAAGAAGAGTTAAAAAGTATAATTAAAGAGTTTATTCAGACCCAGGACTACAATAAGGCGTACACAAGACTTGCGAACGGAGAATGGATGCCGAGGCATTTTAGTAAAAATAAACATCAACAGAATAAACTTAGAGACCATGTCAGTATAATTGTAAAAAAATTGTTCCCATTTCAAATATTTGTTGTCGCCAAAAAATTAAATTAATTTACATATTTCTAATTTTTGTGAACATAAGAGACACTGCCTATGTTTTTTGTAATATAATGAATCATGTATATTTAAAAATACACTCTTACAATTAAATAAATTTTATACAATCGAGTTCCCAATATGTTGTTACCTTCAATATGTATAAGAACATTAAATGGCTGTGCTCTGTGAGAGTTGATAAAAAATTTATGTAATGTTTTTTGTTTCAGATATACCGTTATTTAAGAGTATTTGATAAGAAAGCCGGTTTTGTTATAGAACCATGTTATAGGTATTCATTAGAGGGCAGAGTTGGAGCTAAGATTTCAACCACCAAAAAATTTTATAAGCATGAGAGAATTGATTTTTTGGTTGGGTGTATTGCTGAAATGACTGAAGAAGAAGAAAAACAGCTGTTGCATCCAGGAAAGAACGATTTCTCAGTTATGTATAGTTGTAGAAAAAATTGTGCACAGTTATGGCTGGGACCTGCTGCTTATATCAATCATGATTGTAGGCCTACTTGCACATTTGAAGCCACTGATCGTGGTAAAGCGTTTGTCCGTGTATTGAGAGATATTGAAGTTGGTGAAGAGATTACTTGCTTTTACGGTGAAGACTTTTTTGGGAACGGCAATTGCTACTGTGAATGTGAGACTTGTGAAAGAAGAGGTAAGGGTGCTTTTTCTGTGAAAAGTGCACATAATGATGAACAAGCCACAAGGTATAGATTTAGAGAAACAGATAACAGAATAAATAGGACTAAGGCAAAACAAACACAAAAAAATAGCAAAAATTCTGAAAAACCTCGAATGACAAATCGGCAAGTTAGTAATATAGTCTCTCCACTAAGTATGAAAGAAATGAAACAAAAAGGGTTAACAAAATATGATGCTGAGTTGTTGATAGCCCAAGGCTGTATTGCTGATATAATAGAGGGCGATCTGCACAAGGATAAGCAAGGTAGTAGGGAATCTTCGGCCTCTAGTCGAGGTGAACGTTTGCGACGAAGAGCAGATAGTGGACGTACTGGGAATGCAGTCACTATCCCTACTGCCAATTTATCCAGTCAAGCACCAAGTTCAAGGTGCTGTAGTATTACAAGTTCACGAAGTAGTCGAGATTCACATACTGGTATAGTTTTAAGGAGTCATAAGAGGCTTCTTGACAATCAAAATAGCTGTACTAAAGGGAAAGGTAATTCAAAAGGTATGCATGACACTAAACCAGGTAGAAATCATAGCATACCCAAAATAGAACCTGATTTACCAAACTCTTCAGAAGCTGATACATCACACTTCGAAATTAGTTCTGCTTCTGATCAACAGGAAATATGTGAATCAAAAAGTGAAGTATCAAATATTGTTAAGACAGAGATTGAGGAGTTAAAAATTGGAGGTGATATTAAAGAATCTCTAGATGAAACACCTGAATTATGTACAGTAATAACAGTTAAGTCAGAAAATTCTGATAGTTCCAATGTAAAGGAACCTATAGAAAGCTCTGAGTGTGCAAGTGAGAATGCATGTTTAAAAAGTGAAGTTTGTGACTTTAGAGAAAATGTTAACCCAAGTGATTCGAAAGATAGTAAAGTGACTAAACATCAAAAACATGATGTTAGCAGTCGGACTGAAGAACCTAAAAAAGAATCTGAGTCAGGACCTCCATGGTTGGCAGATAATTCAAACAAAAGCAGTGAATGTCCATGTACTCCACCACGAAGGGGCTTAAAATTAACTTTGAGGGTAAAGAGGAGTCCTGTCGTGGAGGAAGTCATGGATTGTGGTAGTACAACTGAAGCGCCGGAGTATGAAGTGTTGCGGCTAGAGGGTGTCGATCCTGAAACTGCGCGGCGTCTGAAAAAACGGCGGCGGTCAAAGGAGCGGCATCGCAAACACAGTCCTATCCGTCCTCTGCCTCCCATGAAACGCTTAAGATTAATATTTGGCAATGAAAGTCGCACTATAGATTTGCCCACTGCCATATCGGCAGACTGACAGCCGCAACTACCTTATGGTTATTATATTTCCACCGTTATTATTCAATTATTAGTTTAATTATTGTCACTGACTAGGATAACTTTATCTATTATTTATTTTCGTGACGTGATGTTTGAATTCGAATATTGTGTGATAGGCGCCAGTTGTCAAATGATGATTCCATGGATATATTTATTAAAAACAAAAGTTAAACTTTGTTATTTAGTAAAAGCGATGACCCATTTTTATGAGGTTCATGCCATAAAAATCATGAAATTTAGTTCAATACCCTTTAAATATAAATTATGTTAATGATTTGTTTATGTCCTTCGGTGAACAAAGTAATTAATATCAGAAAAGTATATTTTATACAATTAGAAAATATAAAAAAATCAAGTGTTGTGTTGCTTTTTATAAGTTTCACGATAATAGCAAAAATTTAAAGAATAATTCAATCAAAGTTTTCATAGTAGGTACTTAGGATGTATAAGTTAATTAAAAAATGTAGTTAAACACGTCAAGAAATTGTCAAAATATGCATACTGATTAAAATGGTAATTATAGTGCATTGCCGGGATTACTCAATATGCATGCATAGGTTGCATGATCCATATGTTAAAAGTTATGCTTACATATTTTTCAAATAGTGCTATTGTCTGAAACTATCTCGCAAGTATTGTATTATCTTAACAGTAATTAGTATTAAGAAATGCAGGCCAGGGTAGGTAAATTTCCTTGTAAATATGCTGAACATATTGTTGCGTTTTTTACCCAGTTACATTTAAGTATTACTTGCCAATATCTTATGGGCTCAAAATTATGTGCACATATCAGGTTTAAATTTAACCTTTGTTTTAAACTGACACTTCAATCTCTTGTCAAATTGATATACTCTTATGCATCATTTGACTGCATTACTATATTATAATTTTGGGGCAATTGGGGGACTTTTTTGAAATCTGATTCTACATTGAAAAAGAAAAATAATGAATTGTTTTATGTTAGCATGGATCGTATGACTACACTTAGTATGTAATTCCGGCCTAAAAATAAAAATATGCAGTGCAAGGTACCAAATGTTCATTAGAAGAGTGATCTCAATAAAATATTATACAGCAAAATACTTTGCATGTCGATGAAATTGTGTCATTGAAGTTCATATTGATAACAAAATTTATGTGATTCATGATAATTACTGTAAATAACTTGTTATTACATAGATTTACATTTACGAAAACGACATTAGACAATGTTTAAGAAAATATTTCCATATAATTTAAAATAAGTAATTATTTCTTAAAATTGTTTTAATTTTTTTTATTTCAATAATTGCCTTGTAATTGTTCATTTTGAACAACAGTTTAACTTGTCCCGTATACAATAATTCTTATTTAAAATAATGATATGTTCTGGATTAATGTCTTAAGGTATAGTGAAAAGCAAAATTATGATTATTCATGTGTATAATATATTAACTATGTATGGCTGGCTTTAAGTGTACCGTAATATGTTGAATAATACACTGGGGATTTGGTCAGGAAGTGTAGCAAATAGGTAAAATCTATCACAATTTCTGCCTGGAGTCTGAATTAGGCAACTATGACGAGTGCAGGCCATGGCGTGTGTTATCCCCTGATATTTGTTATAATTTGAATAGTTAATATCCAGAACGTGTCATGCTTTTAAGTTTTAAAATGTATATGTAAAGTACCTACATGTTTGTCCTTTCTGTAAATTACCATTGTATGCTGTCACATACAAAACAGTTGAGTAAAACGCATTCTTAAAACCAATTAGTTGTTTTTAATTTTGTATTTTAATCTTGCTTGGATCGAATCCTTGTAATTGCCAAAATATTTTTTCACTTCCGCATAAGTTATTGAATTATTCTGTAGTGGAGGTTTCCAATCATGTGTTACTTACTTAATAATCGCCCTCACATTTTTGGGAAAACATTAAGTTCTTTGTAGTATGAATTAAGAGTAACAAAAATTAAAAAATCCTTTGCACTCTAATCGTGGGATAAACTCATTTGCAATTATTATACGTTCAATTATTTACTGAAAATATTATTTTTGAGACTAGTCGTAACGATCGAAGTATTGAAGTTCAATTACATTGTGGAGGAAGGTTATGTTGTAAGAGGATTATCGCTTGTATTCTATAGACAATGTACCGAATAATGGTACTGAAAAGATTTTGCATATTATCTTCTGTACCATAGTAAATGATGAATGTATGAACAATTGGTACCGAAAGCTCAAGCGAACGTTGTGTTCAATAATGATTTCAAAGAGCGTGTAGCTATATACCATTGTACCTACTTACCAAGTGTATTATTTCGATTTTGAACGGGAAAGAGTTTCGGAGATCATTCAGAATAAAACTCTTTTTGTCTATCCACTGTTGGTCTACAGTTTGCTCTCATTATTAGAAAGGTCAATTCTAAGGCGCACCCGCCAAGTATCGGTTGGTACACTTTACACGTCTTACAAAGCAATATGAGGTGTGCTAGTCTCCTTGTTTTCCTACACCATTTTTTATAAGATTAGAACCTTAAATCCAGGATCGCTCAAGCGGTGGTCTGTTTTCTAAAATACTAATGATTTTTTAGACATATTTCTTTCAGAAATATTCCTTAAAAATGTTATAAAGATACCGGCTGCATTCTCAATATTTGTTTCTATTATATGTCGAAAAAAGGAATACCTATTTCCTGATGAGCCAATGAATTGATGTTTGGCTCTCTGTGGTATCTGCCTCCCGTTTGAGAGACCCCCCTTGATGATATGATAATCATAAAGACAACTAAACAGATAGCACTAGGAGATTTCTATTAATGTCAAAGATTGAATGTTAGGGGATATTATAAATATAAAATATTTAATTAAATACAGGGTTAGCTAGCCGGTGCCACCTCACATCAGTTTTAATACTACTTACTGTTCAAAAACAAAAACTGTTATGGTTCAGGTAATTTAAAAATTGCATGTCAGGGAAGTAAATACTAAAATATGTGGAATAATTTTTTTATTTTTGTTACTTTAAAAAACAAATTACCTACTTTTGGTTATATTTTTTTCAAAACATACCACAATAGGTCTTCAATCAAATTCAAGTGTATTAAATTATATATCCCAGACGGCTAGAAATTAAAAATCCAGACATTGTCTTGTAAAAATAAAAATAATGGGTCTGGTCGTTTACAATTTTTTTATTGTGGTTGCAAGTTTTTAAATTAAGTTACATGTATAAGTATCAGTGTAAATTAATCAAGGAGAATTTTATAATGTGAGATTTTATTGAAAGCTTAATGTAATATTGATTGACATAATATTAGATTTTGCCCTCGTTATCCACAGAAAATGAGACATTAATCTAAGAATCTTGATGATGAATACTGCTGCATTAATGTCCATATCTGAAAAAATAAGACATTTATGTACACATGTATGACATTTATATAATGTGGTCTTTATTAGATTCCTGTGTATATCATTAACACTATCATCCTTGCGATTTATTATTTAGCTATGGACACAGGTCTTAGACTTAAAACATTTAAAATGATAGGGTAATATAGAAATAACATTTTATTAGAACTTACTTCTGGAACTCCCACTCTCTGTTGTCCAATGGACAAACTTGTCGAGTCTTCAGCCAACGTGAGATGCAGTGGAAATGGAAAGCATGCTGAAATACAGTTAAACAAATAAAATGTAACACATTGTATATGTAAGCAAATGACATTTTACAGTAACAGGTAAGATGTGGCTGAAATATAGTTCAAAATATTAATATCATTAAGTTTTTTTTTAATTTTAAACACTAATAGAGTACAAATCTTTTTTTAAATTTTGTAATGATCTCATAGTTGGTGTCCTTTTAAAACATTAGTTTGCTTCCTATGAATAGATCCATTTTTAAATAGTATTTCACATTTGAATACAATGACATTTTGTATCACTACAAAAACAGCTTGACATATGAAAAAAAAAAACACTTGTTTTGTATTCCACACTATTGTATGTAATAAAGAAATGGGATTGTTGTACAAACCAGCTATAGGAATTAAAGGCACTGCACAAGGGGTGGTATGTCAGTAATTGTTTGTTGTTAAACACTTTTCTTCATGAAGAAATTTGTCATAATCTAAGTAACAGTATTTAGCTACTTCAGCTAAGACTAAAGGATTTAACATCTTCATTAGAAGATTGTATACATATTTATTATATTATAATGTTCTAAAATGATGTTGTCCAAATTAAATCCAATACATTACATTACAAACACCCCAAGCAACTGTGCATTCTTCACTGGTGGCTGAAGCCTGGTTAGCTTGGCACTCAATGCACAAGTCCATTATATGATTACGGCAGATAGCACAGTTATCAACCACAATATCTGCAAAGAAATATGTCATTCATAAATCAAAACCAATAGAGAGACAAAGTGCCTTGTGTTCCTTTGTTTGTACTTATGTAGGTTATTTCTATATATGTATTATTTATTCAATTCAAACTTACCCCAAGCCCACAATGCTACGGCGTTCCACTGAAATAAAGATATTAATGTTAAAATCACAGCAGTAAACATTATTTTTTCATTCTTAGTTAGACAAGCATCCACAACATGATAATGCGAAATTTGATTTACCTTTTTTACTTCGAATCTCTTTTTGTCACCTTTACCACTGCTTGAGGAAGCCATTTCGACCTCCTCCTCATCGACATCCATAGCAGAAGCCATATTTTTTTACAAGTACCCTATTTTATAAATGTAAATGAATGGAAAGTATTTCCAATTTTTATGAAACAGACAGATTATAGATTTATGTAGTTTCTCGACAATGACAGAGAGTGACAACAAAGTGACATTTTAGATTTAATGACCTTGCATTTCGACCTTTTGGCCAAACTTGCTTCTTAATGCAATAAAATCAGCTGATGATGCACATACCACAATGTAAGAACAAATGTCTGTATCGGGTGTCTGTTATATCTACGATCTGTAATAGAATAACCATCATTTGAAAATTTTATAACAAAAAGATTTCAAATGTGTAATTTACCACCTCAACATGAATTTTCTTAAATAACATACAAATTCCTTAAAAAAGTATTTATATTTTCGTTTCTTTTATTTTAACGATACAATGCTGTTTACAACATGTCTTACAAGCTTTTTTGAGAGTTATATATGTAATAGTATCGGCAAAATAGTTAAAATAATGGTGAATTGCGGACCACAAGACTAAGAAATATTTTTATTATTTGAATTTTATGATACCTACTAAGCTTTTTTTTTAAATTTATTGTGAATGTAATTATATGGTTTATTGAAATTTGGAGCTTATTTCCTTTGGTTACTTTAAAAAGTATTAGTAGTAGAGCAGTGCCCTTTTACAAAATAGTTTTTTTTAAGATTGATAAGAGATGGCGCTATACTATAGTTTTACTTAAGTGGGAAAACACCGTGAGCCATCGCATCTGGTGTTAAGTTTGATGTACATTTATGATTGACTCAGATAATACCAATAGAAATATTAGATTGTTTGCACATCCAAGCAATACATTATTAATTAAACCTATTCTCAATAAGGTGTATTCGGAGTAGTATACGTAGGTTTCTTTTCATAAATAATAACCGTGTACATATTGCCAACAATACATTATTATCTTCAGCTAGCACCGGTTCTTTGCTGAATATAGTCCTTTCTAATAACCGCTTGCGCACCTGTCCTCAGCTAGACGCTCTAGCTTCTGACCAGTTTTTCTTTGCGTTTGCCAAGACGCGCTTTTTCCTTTAGAATTCGATTTGCCCATCGGCAAATTAGATTTAAAGTTTTTAATGAATACTATTTTTTATTGAGTTAGGTACATCGTTTTATCAGTCATGGATCAGTAGTACTTAAGTACACGTAAAATAATAAAAGCTGCATATTATGCTATATGATGAGTTTTTAATTCAATTTCTTCTATGTTCATGTCATTTAAGTATCTATTTTTTTTGTAAGCATTCTTCCATATTTCGTAAAAACAGACTGTTGCTTGAAATCTGTAGCACACCAGCAGCGGCACTGACACGTGCGTTATGAGAGTCCAAGCCCATACTCCATAGAATTCCATCTGAAATTACAGAAATTAATGTCGCTTCACACTTAGCCCAACACTAAAAATCTTGTGTATTAGGTGTAACGGTAACATATACGATGCCAGGTAGCTAGTATTACAACTCTAATTCTGTTTTTACATCATTTATAACTGCTACTATCATATTTATGTATATAATACGAATATTTTAGTTCGATTTTAATGAACTCAAGATGAAAAATAAGGAGTTAATATGTGTTAAGAAGATTCTTATGAGGTGAAATTGGACCTGACGTAACAGCATAGATATTAAGTTCAAAGATATGACTTATTTTACCTGAAGCGGGTGAAACTCTGCTCGGGAATTTTTAACACGATTTAGAAGCCATAGAGCAAAATTGCCAACGAGAAGAAAAGTGACGAGTTGCCGGCCTGGTCGCTCGCGTCTTCCATCGCAGCGTCGGAACCACCCGTCTAACACCAAGAGAGTCTGACAGGAGCTCTGTATCACCGCGCACAGCGGAGCCATTATTCTGCATTAGAGATGTTGTCCAGGTTAACAAAAACTGAATTAAGCTTTTTTCCTTTGAAATAGAATATTTTTAAATTCTAATGTTTAAATTTGCGATTTCATTTGATTTGAAAATATCAACAGGTTATCGTTGATTGTATTCATAATTTTGAAATTGTTAAAGTAATGGATTGCAGGAATGTCTAACAGGTGTTCAAAAAGAAAGTTCAATTATGAGTTTGATACAAATAAAACAGTATGCCTAAAATCGTTTAGATACGGATTTTTTTTACCTTGTAGCCCGCCCGCTTTCAGGAAACTTTTGAAGAAAGAACCCAGTTCCGATGATTTGAAACAGATAATAGAGATACACTCCGCACTGTGTTACCAGCAATAGTGCATGTTCTAAAGGCATCGTGTGCGACTTCCGTTTCATAGTCAAACAGCGCATTCTCTGTATACAGGCGGCGGCGCCCAAAGTCATGAGTATGAATAGTATAGTTTCCCATACATTTATCTGTGGAGTGAAAATCAGCAAGTTATTTCAAGTGTATTTTTATAGAAATCATAAATCGTCGTCGGTGAAGGAAAACATGGAGTGGAATCCTGCTTTAGTGATCTTTAGGACATATAAAGTTTGTTACCCTACACTTGGCGAATCATTTTCCATCTGAAAGTGACCTTCGTGCAACCGTGAGGTGATAAAAAGGGTTCATGCGATGATGATAATGCTGGAACTCCGTCTGTCAGTCTGCATATTAAAATTAAATATATAAAAAAGGTTGGATTTTTACCTATGCCTGTATGCTACACTTTACAAAAAGCAATATATTATTGCAAGATGCTGTATCTCAGCAGAAATAGGCGCAGCGTCGGCGACATTAAACACACACGTTTATCACCTTTTAAGTAATAAAACAATTAACGTATTACACAGTACAGTATACCTGAAGTAAGGCCAACTCTATATGTTCCTGGTTTTGAAAGAGTCCATTGAAAAGCAGCAGACTAACAATAGTTCCAGCTAGCACCGCAATTCCCATAAACAGTCCTTTATGAGCATTACCACAATCAACTGAAAAGTGACTGTTTGATTTAATCCTTGGACAACACTGCTTGACATCTTTGTTCACGGATGTCTCTTGGGTCAATACTTTCTGAAAATAAATCAATATGACATGTATGTTTAACACTTCTATTTAGAGGAGGGCATAGAAAATCAGCCGGTACATACCGATCCAGGAACGGTACAAATATCGTTCCATATAACAACGATTATTATGGAACATAGCAAGCTATACTCCACTCCACAAGGCCTCAAATAAGGATTTACAGTTGTTAATACAGGCGTGATCATGTCTGAGACGTTACAAGTCCAAATCTTAATAGCCTCAGATATATTTCTAGAAACGTCCGAAACGTTAGCTATGAGTTCCAAAGAAGTGACGTTGTTATCTTCTTCCAGAATGGTTTTGAATGTTTCAGTTACATTGATGTATCCTCCATGGCGTGGATGGTCGTTATATATTGTTAAAATGTCATCTGTGGTTTCTTGAATGACTACGTTGAGCCATTCGCACACATTTGTTGCTATCAAATGCATTAAGCCGAATCTGTCTAGAACTACTCCACGCATAGGGTCAAGAATCTAGAAACAGTAAGATAAACATGTTTAACATAAGCACATCGTAAGAATGTTTGTAAATGAATGACTATTTGAGATTAAGCTTAATATAGGATAACAATTACTCAATAGGTACTGTTGGTATTAGTTGATAGATTTATGGTCGAGCCGATCAAATTATCGAGCAATTCGAATCATTCATTCTCCAAATCATGCGTTCCTTAAATTTACATGTTTAATTTTAATTGAGTTTTAATTTATTTTAATCGAAATTCTTTTAAATTATAACTTGTTAAATAACCATAATTTCCTTAAAGCGTCAGAGAGAGAAAGAGAGAGAGCAAATTCTTGTACTTTTGTACATGCATTATAATGGTCTAGTTCTCGGAGTTGAAGGCCATCACTATATAAAACCACAGACCGGAAGTAAACTATATTATGTCCTCGGGTATTTTCCTAGTAACACTTTAAAAATTGTACTGAATATACATATGAAAACCGTACGTGATTTGTTCATAAGCCCTGCTTTCGTTTATATGCAGTATATGTTTATGTGTATATGTATATGTGTATATGTATATGTGTATATGTTTGTATGGGTAACTATGTTGTTGTTGCTGTGGCGCACGGTAAGCAAGTTAATAGGGTTGTCAGATATATGATTTTTACTTACGAGATAAAAATTAGTTTTAAAACAGACCGCTTTATAATCAGAACTTTGAAATATTATCCCTTAACTTGAACTTAAAGCTATTTCTTATACTACCATGACGTCCACTGGATGTTAAAAAATTAAGATGGCAATATACGAAATTGCTAGTTTTCTACTGGGAAAGTTCCAGCGCTGCTTTTGTTTTTGCCAGTAAGCCACAGCATAACATGTTACGCTTTAGGGGATGGGCAGATACACAAGATGTGTGATACCCCAACTTTGTGTTCGATGTCATTAGCACATCTATGTCTTTTGCCAGATCTAGAAGAATTTTAGTTCTTTAGGAGGTTGGTTAGTCTTGTTTGGAGATCAGATCAGACAATCAGATCAACGCGTATACAGGTGACCATGTGACATTCGGTAACCTATTTGTTTTTCATTTGTATTAAGACAAGACAATGATTTATATAACAAAGTAGATAATCTTACGTAAAATACTTAAAATGTAACGTACGTCAGTGTATGAAAAAATAAACACAGTTTGTGCCACCATAAACAATATTCTAAAGGTTGGTTTGATCGCGATGAACACCGACTGGCAGTCCCCGGAGAGGTCGAAGTATTCAAAGAATTGCAAGCACGAGTAAATAATGGAGCCCACACTGAAACCGGCTATGCCCATGTGGAGGTAAAAACTGCCGTAGCGAGTGCGTTTTGTGTTTCCTGTAACTAAATCAAAATATTTTATTGATTTTAATCATTAAAATCCATCAATATTACGAGTACAGGGCATTTTATGGGACAATAGGCTAAATTGTTCGAAATATTTACCATTTTCTTCATATTTGTTGACTATACGCAGGTGATAAAAAGTGTATCCTAAGAAGGCCATGCTCATGGTGTATAAATATATAGTAAATACCTGAAATAAATAGCACGAATCATAAAACATTATTTATAATCTCTTTAATTCATATTATCTAAGAAAAAAAAACACTTTTTTTTATAAGATTGGTAAGTGAGTACTTACATCAGATGTAATATTTGTGTAGGGCACATTTTGTATGGTGCTTGTAATGGGCAACGCTACCCCTAAAACTATTAGTAATTTAGCGTAAAACGCTGATAGAACTACTGTCATTGATTCGCTAAAACAAAATGAAATATGGTATGAATTAATTTTGCATTCTAATTATAAGCTTTGTCATAATTCATAGGTAACATTAAACGAAAACGGTTACATTGAAATGTTGCAAAAATTCTTAATTAATTTTCAAAGTAAGCGAAACGTTATTAGTAAGACTCCAAAGATACATAACAGTTTATATACATAATTAGTTTATGTAAGTATGTAATAGTCATGTTCATTTAATTTTAATTGTTAATCTCTAGTCTCTAGCAATTATTTAATTAAATATTGAGATGTGAATCGCACAATTGCATTGGTAATCTGTAAGCAAGATACGGAACTATCATTAAGCGTTGATAACGAATATATCACGCCCGTGAATTTGAAGTTAGTCAAATAAAATCTGGACGACTTTACGACTTAATTGAATGTGCAAACTGTTATGCACGATATGTAAATGCGAACAAACAATTCTATTTGTAAATACATGTGATATTCCACGTTTTCAAAAATTGTGCTAAATTTTATTTACTCGTATATAAACGT
>DWED01000123.1:0-14351 GCA_018245795.1 Protelbella ruficauda | reverse complement strand
TCTGCAAGGGTTGACTGCTGGAGAATGCCACTAGACATTAAGTTCGCCCTTTGTTATTCCAGCTTATGGTGTGCAATAAAGAGTAACGATATAAATAAATATATAAATAGTACCACCTATATTGGTCAGAGTTAATTTATTTTGATCCGTCTACTCACCCAACTCCTCGCTGGTCACCAATTTCGAGGCGATGGACCGCATCGCGATGAACGACGTCCCATTGAAAATTTCAACCAGGGGTGCTGTAAAGAAAAAAAAAATTCCAAACATGTTTTGACGCTGCTTAGCACTGTATCTGTTAATTTGCCATCACTACAAATAAGTTTTTCTTTTTATGCGAAGAAAACCGTTTAGCAAATATACAACACACATGCTTAAACTAGTAAAAACTTAAATGTTTAGTGATTAACATCTTTATGTATTACACTGTGAAATTTTAACTAACGTTAAAAGCGATAGAGCCTATTGTCAACAACTTTTTTATTCTGTAGTCAAAAATACATTATTATAAAAAGGAGATGTTAGGATTAGAAAGTAAAAGAAAAGACGAAAAAGATAAATCAGTCACTAAAAATTAAACCATTCACTATTTGCAACTGCCTTCTTGCCTAGGATGATATAAAATGGAAGCATTTGATTTAGTTCCCTTGTTAACTTAAAGGTTACTAAGTTATTTAAAGGCGGTAGTTAGAACGAGATTCGGATACGAAACCAATTTAGAGATCAGTAGCAACACAAACTGAAACGAATCTCAAAAAGTACTTCGGTTCTTTTTTACGATTAAATCAATTTTTCTTACTTCAATTTTCAATCACTAAAATGAATCCTCTGGAGTCCCATCATCACGGAGTGTGAGAAGAACTCATCATAATGAAAATATAACCCAATTGTCTATCTCCTTACTGATTATTACTTTACCGCTTTAGGAGGAAATTGTGCTTAAAGATTCGTCAGATTAGGGTGACAGGGATTTTTGTTATGTCATGTTGGATCATACTGGGTAGGTCTGGATGGTGATGATCTCGGATATGACATTGAACGAAGCATTCTTAGAAAGTGTATTCTTTTTTCTTTTAGTGTAGCAAAGAATTGGTGACAATGAATGAGAGAAATTTTAGTATATTTGAGGTAGTTTTAAATGTCCATGGTCCATCATAACTATGTACCTGATCTATAAGTCCATTGCATAAAACATATACAAACCAATATAAATCTCGGTGGTGGTAGAAGCGAACGCGAATATGAAAGAGGCGAGAATCTTGCTGGTGCACGAAATGATGCCCACGACTGTGTCATCCAGCTTCATGAAGTCGCTAAAGATACTTATGGAGAACAGCGTTCCTGTAACAAAACAATTGTTAAGTTAAATTATTTTCACAGTTATATATATGAACTTACGTACCTGCGAAACATTAAATTACTTTTTATGAGCGAGCGGCTTACTTCTTAGAATTACCTACATCAACCATACTGCAAGAGGTAGGAACTACTACAAAACAGCGTTTGCATAATGTCGACTTCACAAAATCAGTAACCCATATATATCGGCCCATATTAATTATTAACAACATTCTAAAATCGAATACGTCTCTACCGTTGTTTAGATTCATAAAATAATGACAGCAAAGCTATTCATAAAAACTTATGGCACATTAAGAAATCATTTAAGTAATACAAAGGCTTGAGAATGATTCACTTCTAACAAGCTTATCTATATGCGATGTTTTAGTATTTAAGTCCATAAAAGAAACTGTAACCAAGTGAGAATGCCCAATATTGACACACATTACCAGCTATCTCACGTTTGCTCATTCTCGTGCCAAAGTCACACTAGTACCTAATGATGTTAGCTGATGTAATGCATTAACACCATGAGAAGGAATGTCGAGATTTATTTTGATTCACCATTTTTTTTCCTGACCCATCGCGCGTTTATGTGGTGTAGATCCATGTTTAGTGTCTTATGATGGAATAAAAGTTTTGCATTTGAAGTTAGGAGAATGTTTTTAAAAACTGTTATTACAACAATATTTTAAAAAAATCTTCGGTAACCCTTAAGGGTATTTATTAAAACTAGTTCCAATCCGTATTCCTGAAGAAACGATTTGGTTACTATTTCAACTGCTAAAAGATTGTAAACAAGCACAGCTACAATAGCAACATTCAATACAACAGTATTCAGTAAATAATTGAATCGAAAATGCTATTGTGTCAGGACCAAAAACCTATCCAAGAACATATAATCTGATTAGCAGTGATCACTATGATGATGAGACACTAATTTGACCATTGGAAAAAAGAAATGCGTTTTTTCGCAGATAATAGAAATGGACAAACAACACACTTTAGCTTATAACTTAACACAGAGATAGCACAACAAAAAACTAACAGTTGTGTTGCAAAACAACAACTCAAAACTTCATTTCAATACTAATTAAATTATAATAAGATTTCAACTAACACAGTGTGACCTTGGACCAACTTCGTTTGAACTTTACCCCTAATCTGAGTAAGCGACAAAAAAATAATGGGTTTTGTAATTAATTCTTTGTTTTTTATTAACACCACAATTCGTGTTATTTACTCAACAGTGAGGAGCTTAATTAATTCCAGGAAAGCGTGAAGACATTATCGGCATTAACAGATTTTTGGTCGCGAGTTTCAGCGTATTTTCTGAATTCGCTGTAGTGGGTAATAGGAGCGTAGTGATAAATATAAGTTCATTGTTAATTATATACTGCTCTTTTGTCTGGTAGATAACATTTAAGCTATTTCTCACTATACAAATACAAAACAGCGATACAATGCGAATGTTGATGAGTACAGATGCTGAGAGTCCCCCATCCTGATCTAATATGTCGGCCACTAGTTGATAGGAAGTCGGAATTCTCAGAAATTTGTGCTTTCGGTATAAAGAAGAATGAATGTAAAAGAAGCTTCTGACGTCTGCAAGGATAAAAATATTTGGCACTCGACGCTCACTGCCTACTGCGTGATGATCCAAACTCTAATATACAAGTTATATAAACACCTATTCATAAGTAACATTACATATTTCCCACCAAAAAATTGCAAGTATTGTAACCTCATACCGAGTTTTAATAGTGGCAACACTGAAACACAATTGTTCAGAGTAATCTTCTACAAAAAAATTTAAAGGTATCACTACTACTTTCATATAAGTATAACCAAATGTTTATCCAAATCCAATTTATCCAAATGTTCCATAATATATCCAAATGTACATATATATTTGTGGTTTAATGTTTCGTGAAATCCCCAAAACAATAATAGTAGACAACATTCAGCCCTTTTAATGTCTACACATAAAACTACATATATAAGTCATCACACGTTATATTACCATAGTATGACAGCTATTTGGAAAGCTACTTTGTGCTTTGCACACGATTTCGCAAACGACTCAAGTTCTCAAACGATTTCAAATTTCTTTGCAGTAGCTTAAATAATTTTAACAACAATTTGACCACTGATCAGAATCATGACCAATTTGAGAACAGTTTAGATGAAAATTCGCCAGATGCCCTCAGATGCGGAGGAAATCTCAAATGTATCCGATAAGTTTGATTAAACTGAGATAATAAACGACTTTATCAAATAACACTTACCTACTAAATTGGTGATGATGCTGTAAGTGCAAAACATGCTGAACTGCACCTCGTCCCAATTAAACCGGAACCGCATGAACAGATAGAGAACATTCATCTCGCCTGAAACCAAAGAAAGTGCAACAATATTAGGAACCAGACATTCATTGTTTTACGATAGAGGTAGCTAATGAAATCTTTTACGAATAACCTTAAGTCGTAAACTGTTCTGATCAGACCAAAAGATTACTTTTGATCACCATGGTATCCAATATCAATCGAATTTTATATACGAATCTTAAGAAGTTTCCAGTAGCAGAAAAGTTTATAGAAACTTGAATAACATTACATATAGCCAACCCCGATGAAAATGTTACTTTGAATTGTGAAAACATTTTCGAAGTCTCAGACCCTGCTATCATTCGGGTAAATCTGCATCAAATTATCCCAGTTGTTTGCTGCGACAGCGAACACTGACAACCGAATTCGATCAGGTGGATTTCACGCCCATACGCCACTGCCACACGCTATAAGGCTAAATAAACAGAAACGATGACGCGCAAACAGCGACCGGAAAATGCAGTACGCGATGTATTGTGACAAAGTACGATGATTCAATAAATTTCATGCCAATGCAACTGCTATGCACTGTTCGCTAGCCTTTACAAGATTTATTCAACGTAGTTGAATGCTAAAAGGATTTTTCTGTTCATTAGTCCTTGATTGATTAGCTTAAAAACGTCTGACCACACACTATCCCATATTTGCACCAGTTGTTAACAAAATATGATCATGGCTTCACTAAAATGAATGAAATATAATACCTTTTCAACATTGGGACGTAATTGTGTTATGACAAAAAGTTTCCTGTCATAATTAAGGTCTGAAACACTTTTAAGTCTTTCTAAGTCTTTATACTTACAACACATGTTTTTTTATAAAACTCACCGTGCAAAGGTCCAAATATGACGCAAACGACTACTATTAACAAAGAGACTCTCAGCCTCCGTCGTCGAGGTCCACTTCTGAATGCCACTGTCAAGGTTTCCCGAACATGACGCGCGTCGAAGAACGAACAAACCCACCCTCGGCAGCCAACTGGTTGCTCCTAAAAGATTCAAATAAATTAGCATATAGAAGTGACTACACAAGAATGGCAGATGATAGTTATTGACAAGTAGTCATAATCGTTCATTTGCATTTCATATGATGGCAATAAGGTGATAATATTTATAGAAGTAGTTAATAACTAGGAAACAACAAATTAATATACAACAAAACACTCAATGAATAAGCGCTAAAGCCCATAGACGTAATGTTTATATGTATTCAATAAAATATAAATTTCTCTTAGGTTTCAGTCTACTGTGATATGGTTTTTAAATCCGTTGCTGTTACTAAGAATTGAGTTAATATTTCTCTATCTTATGTTATCAACCCACAACACGCCTTAAACCGAGACAAAACAGTATAAGTCTTAGCACTTTGCGATAAAGTCACTGAGGTCCTTGTACGTTATACTAACACAATTATGGTCTCGAGTAAAAAACTTACTACTTGTAAGATTCTAGTAAAATTTCATTTGCCGGCCGTACTTCAGTAAGTCCATTAATCGTTCAACACCAGTGGGTATTAGAAAACTAATACGTAAACTTGGTGCCCACGTGCCTTCGTGCGCATTTTTGCCCACTCTTGCCAGCTACTATACTTAATTCCATCAATCGGTACGAGAGCTTCACAGTGGAGAAATCGCCTAACGCATCTCAGGAACCTTACTCGTAGAAACATGTGTCTCACATTGACAGACCATCAAATCCAACCAACGGATACTTATTACAAATAAACCCAAAAAAAAAAACCAACATTATGAAACGTTGCATAGATTGGTTGTCTAACTAGTGAAGGCAAAGTTAATAAGTTAACACTAATATAAGTGGAGTGCTCCAGTTAGAGCACGCTGACACAGTCACGCCACAGATATCCAATGTCTACTTACTCATTTGCATTAAACCACTCAAATCCAAATTCAGTTTTGCTGTTGGTTTAGCGGCTCGTAACGTACTCGTACGCTAGTTACTTTGACAATGATATACATGTATGCGTGTTGATACTGAATTTATGTAACTAGTAAAATATGTAAATATATGTACATTGTAGTTCTTCAAGCACTTCAAGTTTGTACAATGATATTTGGGTGTTAAGATTATTGATTTGCATGGAGCATTACGGTTTTGGAATTAAATGTTAATTTCGGGAATAGTGTGATCGCGTATGTCATTGGAATATGGGTTATGGCATTTAAAATGTAACGGTATAAACTTGTTTTTCAAATTCATAGAATTTTCTTTTATGAACATGTTGGTGAGAATACCCTTAAGACAACCTAGTGAGAACAGTATAAGAATTACTGAATAATAAAAGACAAAGGTGATATAAATTTAAGACATAGATACCTCGGATAAAATTGAAATTCGCAAAAAAAGAACTCCGAGAAATCCCGTAGGACTAGCAAATACAAAATAAACTAATATTGTGTGGGCGAAAGGTAGGGCACGACTAAGGTCCTTATAAATGTAATGTTAAAAAATATATCTACGCCGAGCATTCCTCTTATTTTAGGAATAACTGAAACAGTTTTCTTTTAAATATTGAAGGCAAAAAAGATAAATTTGTAAGTAAATAAATCACAGATGGTTGTTCATAATATGTCATTACGCTTTACTTTGAAACTCTTACAACTAGCACGAATTTAATACAGGTCTAGACAAAAATACAAGGTGCAGATCATGTTCGATCATTCACTAAACATTGGAGGAACATGGTAGTGTATCCCAGAGACCTCAATTTCAAAAAGAGATATGATTCGGTGTAAATAATAAACGTAAGGATTTATTTACTAGCTTGTATTATAATAGTAACAGGTCTTGGGACTGCTTGCTTGTTTTTGGTTCACAGCCAAATAGTTTGCTAGTGTGATATAAATCAGAAAAACGTAAATTTTCCATTATCTATTTTGAAATATGTACAAAAATTTCTATATAAGTTCCGTTTATTTATTTTTTCCTTATACTAAATCATTAAACAAGGACATTCGACGCACATTATAAAATGACATACACATCATAGATATTGACACTTTATTTTTGGGACAATATCATTTTCAAACGTGACTAGTTCTGTACCAATTCTGTTTTTTTTTCGTTCCACTGCTGGACGCGGGTCTCCTTTTAGGATGAAAGGCTTAAGGCCATAGTCTGCCACGCAGGCCAGATGCAGGTTGGCTAACTTCACACGCCTTAGAAAACAGTTTTTTATGAACTCTAAGGTGTACTCCACACGATATTTTCCTTCACCATAATAGCAAATAAAATTCGGCTTAAAACGCACTTTTTGTGAAGAGACGCGCCAGGAATTGAATCCGACTCCCCGAAGTGTGAGACGGAATTTCAAAGGCTATCACTGCTCTGTACAAAAAATAATATTAGCGAAATTCGATGTCAATGTTGGATATAACTGCTGATACTGCCGACCGTGTTTTTACATTTAAATTAACTATGATTATAAATCCAATTGAAGATCCAGTGACAAGAACGTAGTGAGGTACGACTTAAGTAAGTTTACAGGAACACGATGATATAACAGATATTATATCATCATCACAGAATTTAATATCGCATATTAATTTCAAACAGAATGCATCATTTCGGGATAATAGAGTACAAGCTTGTAAAATATCTCCCTTCACTTGCTGGCGAAGTCATAATTTGCATGAAGAGTTCTCAGCACTAACTTTAATCGTCATTACTTTTTCTCACAAAGAGGTATTAATATATTATAATTGCAATATCTAGAAGGAAAGAAAAAGCTGAATGAACAAGTAGTTGCAGCATAGCATCGCCGATCGGAAGTCTAAGGTTCGAAACGGGAGATAAGGCGTCAACCAATGTCCCGACACCCAATGCTATGTAAGTGATAAATTGCTCTCCACTGTACGCAAATTCGAGGGGAGAATCGTAACGCAATCAGTTTTACGCGAGGCTCAGATAGGTGTCTGCATTCGTAATGTTCGTAGGACAATGTCTTCTAGTAGACAAATCGTTTTGCAGGGCTGATAAATTGCCTCCGGGCTACGTTTCCTTGCGATTCGTATCATCATCTATTTTTCGCGAGAATAAATGATTTTTTGTGACAAATTGCATTTGGTGAATACGATACCAGTTTATTTGATAACAAAGTCGTGCTTATACAGATATTTCTGGATCCTAAGGTCTACGCTGAAATGTCGTTAAAATTCCGATCGCTTCGTATACACATTTGCGTTGTGTGCATATGAAAAATATTTACCGAATGTGGGCTACGATTGTTCGTCCACCAGTATATTGCCAATTCGAGGCTTGGCTCAAATGTCCGATAGTTTTGTAAATGCCTAGAATAGTTACATTTCTAAACAGAGCAGAAGTTCGCATGCAATATCTGTCTTATGAAACAAAAATGTGTCATATAATAAACAAACCATTATATACAATATGAAGTTTTACACTTGACATATTTAGTTAGACAAATCATTAAAATTAAAACTCTGAAAACCATATTGTAGTTCGTAACATAAAAATATGACTATAATGATTCAATCGTTCAAACTCTTATATAAAATCATTTTCATTGATAACCGCTTCAGGAAACAATTCCCAGGAAATATCACTGTGCATGATGAAATATTGTATAAAAATATAAGTGAAAACCTTTAACACATTGTCTCGATTTGACATATAGAACAAGGAAGAGGAAAATTCACCTTGTCATATTGGAACCATATTGACATTTCTTACGAAATTAGTCTCACCTTCCTTAACGGGAAAGAACGTATATATTGTCAAAATAAATTTGTGAAATAAAAACCTTGGAATTTACCTTTACCTTTGAACCTTTACCTTGGAATTTGGAAACTGTTGATGATTTTTGTAACATTATATCAGTATTATACGAAAACAAATTTGATTATAATAATACTTTAATATACAAGGGGTATACACGATGTGATTCACACCCCATAAACCGGTGGAAATTGCAAGCGATATATTTGCATAGTTAAGTACCAGGCACAAAGATCTAAACATTAGTGGCAAATTTTCATCAGCGTTTTTGTCCATAGGAGAGCGCCGTAAACGATTGTTCATTGCCAATCCGTATTAGTTGCTACAAATACCACCAAATCTAACTACGAATATCAGTTAAAAAATATTTTACGATAAAGCAGACCATTTGTCTGCTATCAAGAGATTTGTTGTCATGTGCTAATAAATAGTACCTTACAAGGAACATTGGAAATGAAAGATGAGCAACTGATATGATATTTCCTATCTCTCCAAATAAACTGGTATATATCAATATGTTTTTAAAACGAGGAAATGTAATTCGTATCATATATGGAGAAAAACTTCACTTACCCGTTGTCGATCTTCAGATATGGCTGGATCTTTAAGCCGAACGTAGCCATAAATCAAGCTGGTGAAATACAGACAATTCGATATGAAAAATATGCCGTAGTAGCCGATCTGCTGCAAAAGGATTCCACTGAGCGACATCCCTAACGGTATCCCAAGAGACATGCACAAATTAGCCACTCCTACTCGGAATGTTCTCATTTCTTTTGTTGTTACATCACCAATATAGCTGAATACACCAACGCAAACTGTAATCCAACCTCCGGTTAGCGACGGAAACAAGTCGGAGAGGGCCGTGACCTCCAATGGCAATTCGTAGAAGAAATATGTATTCAAAATGAAACTCGTGCAACACAACACTTCCCCAACTATAGGCAGAAGGATGCACGCCTTCCTTTTTCCTGTTTTATCACTCCATGAACCGACAAATAGCACCAATATACAGGGAAACGCCGTCTGGGCTATATTTTTCCATGCCTGGACAGATGCAGTCAATTTCTGTACTTCGGCTTCTTCCATTGTATAATTTTCTGTTTGCCGTTTGTTCAATGCTGAGCACACCTCGTCACTGTATCCCAAATTCACTCGACACGCTTTCTCCAAGTTAAGATTCTGAACTGCCAACCCTGAGAAAACATTGGACATAATATAACAAGCTATGATCGGTTCTACAGTAATGTTCGACCGTATTTGCATCAATTTCTCCCGTACACTTGACTTTTGCGGTTTTGGCCGCTCCTTCGTCGGTGACTCCACTCCAGCGGCTGCCTTATCCGCTGATATGCTTATACCATTCATGGTGTCCAAATTTATATTTTCTTCCACTTGTATTCCTATGAAGGACTCGATCTATGGTGCAGCACCGGATTTCTCTTTCTCATATTGTTCGTTGTAGGCGCGTTTATCTAATGCCATTTTGTCTATAAACACTTCCTATCCCGGTCCCATCTCCGTTCTATTAAACATCAGAGCGACGGGTTCCTGGCACGGACAGCTGCACTAAATTCTCGCGAGTGTTTTAAGGGCCACCACTGTATCACGAATTGCAAAGGAGACTGCAGGATCTGGTTGTCTTATGTTGATTGAGCGGATACGCGTTCGAGTGGTGTTATTTACCAATTGGCAGAACGTAGTGTCGGCTCAGAACGACTGAACCCGCGGGACTGCGTGGACGGGAGCGACACAACCTTGCTCTAAGCAGTAGTTTATCCCATTAGACCAATGCCTGGCTTATTGTGAAACAGTGGGACCGCACCGTTGTGATTAGTACACGGTCAAGGTACGATTTATGTGGGCGGGTGTTACTTCCCTTCCTACCCAATAAAGATTGTTTGCAAACATGTATGGTGTGAATTATTGGATTTTAAGGAATTAGAATGATATCAACATTTTATTCTGGAATAGTACGGGATTGAAACTCATCGTTTTTTGTCAGTTTCTTACATCGATTTACAACCTTATTGCAATAGCAATAAGGTGACTTTAAATATCGTTTCAAAACATCCTCTGAGTTCCTATAATCTAATAGACATAGATTGAGAAGCATTTCTAAACAAAATATATAACAAAGTCGTATTACAATAAATTTTAGATATATGTATGTACCTATAAAACCTTGGCTGTAAGTCAATATGTATTTAGACATAAAAGATTCATATAGTAGCTGAATGCGTTTTGTATTTTCAATACAGACACAGTTCAGATATATGTATTCCTTTAAGTTAATGTATCAATGCGTTACAACAGGGTAAAGTACAGAAAGTAATAAAAACTCAATATTACTGCAATAAAAATTCGTTACATTCCATTATATCATTACATTTCATCATTAAAATGTCGGCAGGTTATTCAGAAAGCGTAATAAAAACTCAATATCATTAAAATAAAAACATTTCATCAACAAAATGTCGGCACTTTAGAAGCGAACGTGTCGGTATAGAGTTCGGTATGCAATAAAGTGGCAGCGAGGAAACATTACTCAATATGGATGGTTTCCTCGAGCGGCCGCCAACACTAGCGACTATCTTAAGCGCTCAAAATTGAGAACCCCACCTTATATGTAGAGCGGGTACTCTATCGGTCTTTACCTCTTAAAATAATTATTTGTGTTCTTTAGTAAGAATGAAATCTTAGTAGGACGTAAGCATTTATTATTATTATTTTATGAGTACAAAACTTTTGAAGTTGGTTAAGACTGTAACAGTTTTAAATCCTTAGCTTCTGCGTTCCCCTATGGGTAATAATTAGGACAATATGTATGTTTGTACATATGTATTCATTTATAACTTCTTCTTCTTACCTTCATATGCTTCACTGCGATAAATAGCAGAGAGTAACCACATAAAGTGAGAGCAGAGAAACACCAATACCACCATCATCATCAACACTTTTATCGTTACAATTTTCTGCCTACCCCTTCGAAGATTACAAGCGTGTTTACGTTTACGATTTATTATAACTATTCAGTCAGGTTATGGCCTTGACTCCTTTTCAAAGATACAAACATGAAAGCAATGATGATGATGATAAGAATGATACAGTAAATCTACGACAGAAAAATATATATTACATAGTAAATATAAGAAATTATCAAGTATTAGTAAGACACGGTATACGAGGTGGCAGCCAGGAAACATTACACAGTATGGATAATTCCCGCCTGTGGCGGCCAACACTATCGACCGTCGGATTGCTCCAAATTGAACCCCACTTCACACGTTTAGAGGACACAGTGCCACTGTCACATTGGCATACACTGCAATAATAATAATTTATTTGGAATGAATATTTTCAATAGAAGTATTAACATGAAATATTTATATTCAAATTCAACTAAGGTCAGTTTATATACATTTTAAAGTATTTTATTATATACAAAAACTCACTTATAGAGAAAATATCAATTGTAAATACGACTGCGAAAAATGTTATAAGCCAATTAAAGTATTAAGTAACCAATTGAGAGTACTTGTAGAGAGTAATTTAAACGTAGGTGTATACCAAAATGTAGAAGCCAGCAAATGTTATTCTAAGGCTAATACCACAGTGAATGATACATTTTAGAGTATATTTTTTTTAAAAACGTGTGTTTTTATAAAAAGTGTAACACAGTAGTATATAATTATTGTTGAAAGAACTTAACATTTTAACTAAATATTATTTTTTCCATATTATTTCGTTCTAGGAATAATAAGGTAAATAGTATTAGGTTTTTTAGTGATTCGTTTATAATAACCGATTTTTTTTTTGGTAATAATACGTAACATCCACTCCACTCCAGCCATCCAACCACTCGACCAACGAGGCAGTAATTTTGTTGGCAAATTATATGCAGGAGTAATAATTGTGAGCTTGGGCAAAATTCAGTTTTGTTTCTGGGTTAAATGTTGATCATGGATGTTAAAATTTTCTATTAAAATAAGGTTATAATAAGTTTATTCAGTAATATTTGCGATATTCGTAAATTTTGTACCGTCAACGTATAAAGTAATTTCTCCTTTCAGTCTAATGTCACATACATATGTTGTTACGTTAAGAATAGTATAAGTAAGTAAGAATAGTATAAGTAAGAAGAATAGTAACATACCTATGTAGTATTGAACCTCGCGGGACACCGCAGATTATTAATCGAGATTCACTTTGAAGATTATCGGTTTTTACGATTGGGCGTCTGTTAGTTAAGTATGATTCGAATATTTCATATAATAAACTCGATATGTCAATTGATATGAATTCAACTTCATTAAAAATATTTCTTGACTCACCACGTCAATTTTTTTTTTATTATTATTAAATTTTTCTTGTCTTGTATTATTACTGTTTCAAATATAATAATTTCAATGTAATATACTTTTAATAGTTAATCCATAGCAACATCAATGTACTTTGGTATATATAAACGTAAAATCACGCCTGTAATCCCCGACGGGGTAGGCAGAGAAGTGTAGTACACTCCCACGTTTCACGTTTGGGTATATATGTATATCCAAACTAAAACTTATTTTGAAACTAAACTTAAGAAACATTATATATATAATACGTATGCTTTGCTCCCGCGCTCGACAAACATCGTTACCAGACCGAAGCACTCCAAATGGTGAACCACACTTTACTTTGTGCAATCATTGTTATACAAGCTTTGAGCTACTGGCTTAAACTCAATCATCTATTATTATTATTATTATTATATGGTAAGACTAATTCCCTTACGGGATAGGCACAAAGTACTGAATGCAAAAAATCTCTATCCTTAGAGTCTAACGTATTTCTTCTGCATTCGTCACACTCGGCATTTGCGCTGTCCATCAGGCGGGATCACGGCCTATAATATGATTCAACAAAAGACACAAACGCCGATTTCGGAGTTTTCTGATTATGTCTTCTGCCGGTATCTAACTTATTTGGTCAAGGTAGGTGAGGCTTAGTCTCCCTTGGCATCTATCTCAGATTAAACGAAGGTTACATGAATGGCTAAAATAAAATACACCATTAGAAATAGGCGGAAGCATTAGCACTGTTTGCTTTGTTTTATTCTTATTTAAAAATAGTAGGACTTGCTAAAACGTAAACCATTCCAACTTGATCAACGATGGAATCTATAAAAGATTTTGATAAAAAAGCAGTCATGGTATATGTATGTACAGTTGTCCGAAAATAACCGTATACATACATATGTTACAACATCTACGAAAATATCTCTGTAAGTATCCAATGGATCGGACTATTTAGCTCTTTCACGAGCCGAGGATAAAATCGACGGCCTCCATACATCACAACGGTACACAGAATATGGATCAGATATAACAGTTCATAGCAGATATCGGTTTTATCCGTCTGATTTATGACGACATTAAAATTGTTTAAAAATCACGTTTTTCTCTTTTCGTTTTTTTTTTTATGGAAATCCCCCTTTTCACAGCGTCGCATTGCCTTTTTGTGTTAATGTTATAACATCAAGTTTTATTTGTCACGAATCATTTACGAGCTTAATGTTGAACGAAAAGAATAGCTCTGAAATTTTCGAATATTTTATCATTACTTTTAACAGTCGATTCGAATATTATTGTGTTTTCGTTTTACTCATCTCTTTCTTTTTTCATGTCATATGTAGAATTATATGATATTACTAGCTGTGCCCGCGACTTCGTCCGCGTGGAATTTAACAGATTTTACGATAACTTATTAATTCTGTATTTCGCGTATAGAAATACACTATGCTAATTTTAATGAAATTCTTTATATTTTGTGAATCGATATTTTGTTTTTGTACATATTTTTCCATTTAGTTCTTTTTTTTTCT
>DWED01000122.1:0-14389 GCA_018245795.1 Protelbella ruficauda | reverse complement strand
TCAGTGCACTTGCAATAAAATGAAATACTGTATGAAGAATACAGTATCGAACCATTTCGGCCTCCACACTAGACTTTTTACAATTTGATATGATTACTTCAGTAATGTAATAGTTCAATGACATTATTCATTAAGACAAATCAATTGAACTTTTCGTGTGAGCAATATATAGAAAGTTAATACTGAAGTCCGTGTTAGTGTTTCGTTTAACATTTAAGAAACGTATATAACGGTTGACCGGAAGTGCCACTACAAAATTAAATTCGTTTTGTCAGTCAGAAACCTTAGACATAGGTTAGCGTGTCTCCGCGTAATTGCCTTTTTAACTATTTAAAGTTTGAGAAAACCGATTTCAAATTTAGAATAAGTCCTGGATTCAATCAACCGTAAATAGAACAACGAAGAGTGATATTGAGCGATAGCAAATGACGCTTGTTCACAGTAATATTTGAGATTTTTGGTTTTTTTTTTCAACCATATTTGAGACGGTCCACCCTAACACTTTTTACTTACGATTCAATAATAAAAAGATAACATACGTTTGATTGAAATTGTATAAGTTTTACTAATGTGCGGCCTCTAGACTCAATCTGGTGTAAAATGGATATAAATATGTATAAATACTATTAAAAAGTGAACTATTGTAAATAATTTTCGGTTAAGGATAGGGACAAATATACATAAATATCAAACATTGTATATATGTATATAAACGTATACACAGGTATATGTACATACATATATGTATACACAATTTATGCATATCAAACATACAATATTTTTTTTATAATTATTATATTATGTTTATTTTTATAACTAAGCTATATTTATAAGTCTATAATTTTTATATAATGTTTCTTTTACGTTACTTTTATTATCATACGTGTACGTGAGACCATTAGTAAGAAGCATATTGATGTTACTTAAGTTATAAATCAATACAAAGATCTTTATTTCGAAAAGTTCGCAAGATCTGCATACAACTATTTCCACGTATAACCTTTAATTTACGCGTTTCCCTTTAGAAACGTGTTTATAATGTTGAACTCCGCAGCTTCACACAGGCTTCGCCGCGTCTTTCGTATTCATACGCGAAACTTGTTTATAAAGGATTTAATTCCATATATCGCAACTAAGTCACGTACACTGTCCATGGCCTATTAGATATTATCTTAAACTCGCGTCTCAACTTAATAAATATATTGTTTGATAAGAGCTGGATTGTCCGTCGGCGCGAAAATTGAGTTTCATGATTCTTAAAGATACGTTGAAAGTTCTGAATCAATGATTTATATAACATAACACTGTTTTTCCTCGTAAGGGTAAGCAGAGGACTGTAGTACTCGCATGTTTCACCAGTTATGTTGTAGGTCTCATGGAATACGGGGTGAGCCTATTGCCGTATACCGGGCATAAAACTTATGATACGATTTATTCCTAATTTATATAGCTGTCATGGTGTTGAATCGACGAGTAGCTAGTAATCGATTTATGCGTATAAGGAGGTCGATATCTAGTAACAGTACTGGTGGAATAATTAGGACATTATTTAAATGTATCTGGGAACGTGCGAGCGTCTGGGAAAATTTGCAATGGCAGGAATGACAGCGACTTTTTGTAAACCTTAAAATTAAATGAAATAAAAAAAAAAATTTGATTATTATATATATATAATGAATTTATAATTATAACAATTAATTTTAAGTAAGAAATAAACATTTGTTATGGCTGTTAATATTGAGAACCGTTTGATTAAAAACTGCATACATATTTCAACTTTATCTATGTAGATTTAAATAAATGTATAATTTTAGTGGAATGCATTTAAAATCTAAAGCGAACGGTTTCGTTACCATCACATGGAATATAATTTGAAAGTGGCAACGCGGAAGTCAAAACCGACCTTCTACATCGTCGTCAATGAACTTAATGTCCTTAGGTCTAGGACACAAAGAGTACTTTAAGTAGGCCAAAGCTAAGTGGAGTTTACACCTACGATCAATATCAAGCTTATTATGTAAACCTTTCTTGCAATTCACGTAGCAAATTGTATACTACATTACTTTACAGCTTTGCATAGTATAATTAAAATAACTTATAATTTGTTTGCTAATTTCATAAATACCTGTTCCTTGGGCTTAAATGCGGAAATACCAGCACCCTATTTAGATGCGTAGTAGCTACTTATAGATATTTATTTAAAGAATTTATTCTAATAGCGTATCTAAGGTAAAAGTCCTAAAGCATAATAATCTGTAGCTTAACTTCGTCCGTGCTTTTTCCTTTGAACGCCTGTGAATTTCTTTGTTTATACGGGTGTGACACATAAAGATAATATTAAATTAAAACCAAACACCGTGTGACTCAACAAATCTATTTATAAAACAGTCTGGTAACCCTGCGGTACAGACACAAATCTCATCAGAGATTCATACATTTTAAATCTACGCCGTTCGTGCGACGATAGCTTTATGTAACGACAATGGACATGCATTTTTTACGCGGTTGCCGAGGTCACTACGATCGTGGTACGGTCTACGATTGAGGTCGCTGCGAGGCTACGGGGCTACGGGCGTGCTACGTGCCCTCGCCTTTACTTGCATATTTATTATAGTTATTGAAATCTTCGAACACAGCACGACAATGTCATTCGTGTCTTATTTGTCATTCTAAAGCTGCATTTCAATGTAATATCTTCGGTTTTTCTATTACGTAACACATACCGAAATTATTGTAAAATAAGGAAGGAATATTTTTTTCCTTTGCTAGGATCACGGGTAATGTGAAAAAGAATCAGTACTATGTGTGTTATCGTCTCTTATGTAAGTAATGTAATAATTTATGTCAGATTATTTTATTTTACTTGGCAGTCAAATTTAAACTGTTTTGGCGTGGTGGTAATTCATTTAGTTTTGGGACATGTGTAATATTTTATTCTTTAAACAGTTTTCTGTCAGCTTTATACGTAATATAGGGGCTAGAACTGTAGTATATATACTGCTTGGACGGAGATGCCAATAATTCCCAACATTAGGTTAGGTTGGGTAAGGTTAGAAAGGTAATAAAGATCGTGAGAAACCTAGCGAGTACGAAGCGAAGCGTAGAGTCATATTGTATTCAAAGCACAGTCAAAGTTCATTTCGCATTTGACAAAATGTACATGTAGTGCAACAGTATTGATACTTGCAAAGTGTCCAAAGGTTACGTAATGCTCGCTGCGAAGCTATTGCTTACGTAAAATATGTAATAACAAGAATGTATACGAAATGTATGTATACTAAAAAAGTGAGAATTTTTTGAGGCGTGAGTAAAACTCCAGGAAGTAGGTAGTAATAATCCAATATAACCAAACGACTTTAACACCGATGAATAACTAATTAGAATTGAAATATTTTTAACGTTTTTAAGTACACGCGTAAATCTTTATTTTGCATTCATTTTCCTTCGGCGAACTTATTTCTTTAAAAGTATAAATGAAAACAATTCTTGTAAAATGTAAAATCATATTTTCAATTACGCCGTCTATAATTGAAATAACTCACAAAAGCAATTAAAAAAAAAACGAACTCTTTAATAATAATAAATGACTTATAACATAAAGAGTAAATTATGGTTTCGATAGAACGTAAATAATGGTTTGTGGTATTAATTATTTCGCAGCCAAAATATATTTCACAGCCGCACTGCAATATGATTAAAAACGTGGGTAGATATGGTTTAAAAAGAGAACACTCTAAATTGAACTTTGAAATTACGTATATTGTAATTTATTTGTTGATTATCAAAGTTTCTTTAAGCCGACAAATTTGAAATTAAAAATTACTTTTGAATTTGTCACCATCTATTTCTGGGTAGGTATTAAAATAATATTTGTCATAACACACACGAGATTCACATAGTAATATTTGCAAAGTATTCTAAAACCGCGACTCGAAGTCTTATACCCAGACAAACATCTAAAACAGAATGAAACACAATGGATTCTTAAATTCTTTTGATACGCTTAGAAGCGACGATTTGTAGTTCTATTTAGAACACATCAGTATGTAAAAAATGTTTTTTCTTTAAATGCTAATATCTAAATAAAAATTAATATCGGTTTTCCATCGATTAGAACTAGAGTTAATACTAACAATTTATTTTGTTATATTCTTAACTAATACAAATAGTTATTTACAAAATGCATTATTCTTCAACGGATTCCGCAGTTTTATTTTTATAATAAGTTATTATTCTTTTTGGATTATGTAAGTTTTGGTAATGACGTGAATCACAGATGTTGCACAAGTGTTTTAACTGGCTGGGGCGAGGCACAATTTATAATATTTAGTTATTTGGCTAGAAACACTCTTTTGTGCTTTATTTATAGCCATATATCATATGAAGAAGTTTGCTTTACGAATATGTACATTACAGTTTCGAATACATTTTCTTTTTATTATTTTTGTGTGATTAAAATAAACGCTAAGCAAAATGATATATGTAGATCAGTATTTACAAGTATAAAGAGAGGGAGCAATATGAACACAAGCTCTGAAAATTTTATGTCACTTTAAGCTAAAAATATACTGCGATTATTGATTTTATAATTGTTATGGACAACATATAAACCGAGCCAGCTCCTACAGCCGGTCATGTAAAATGCAAGTCCAAGTTATGAAATATAAATGTTCGTGTGACAACATGTGATTAACTGTAGCAGAAAAGATGCATTTAACTTTTGAAACAATATCATAAGCTGGCTAAAGTATCTCAAGGTATTTTATTATCTTTTCAATTGATGATTTCTCATCACTTTACTAAAGACAATTCGCAGAAAAGTATTACCTTACAAATACATTTGGAATCGATGAGAAAAAATTTATGAATGCGTAACTACCTTTTCTTTAAAAGGGTCTAATAATATGGGGTCATATTCGTTCCTGTAAACAAATATACTGCCTGATTTTGCTATATTGAAAAAATCACTTTTTATATATTATTCTGTATTATATGTTGCACAACATAACATGATTTACACCAAAAAAGGACGGTGTTGCAGTGCATCTTTAGTAGGTGCTTTATAACATAACTACAAATACAATACACTGAGTACTTTAAAGGGGCAGCAGTACCTTAAACGGGACGCAGGTGCCGAGCGAGACCAAGGTTCAGCTATCTCCAAATAGGTCAAGTACTGACTGATGGGAGTCATAAAGGTGAATTAAGTATGGCAGGTCTGTAAGGATAGAGATATTCTACCCCGTAAGGGACCTGCCGTGATGATGTAATACTAACCATAAATGCTCACTTGATTCGATGTAATCTGGTCAGTATCTGTTTTTACTATATAATTTCAAAGACTAACATTGTTGATCAAAGCCTGGCTGAGAATAATATCCACTTAGCCTTCGATGTACTTGTAATATCCTGCGTAGATATTATGTATGCGCACGTCTTCCTTTCTTCCGATAATTACGTAATACATAATGGTAGCTAGAATTATGTCCTAATATATTCAAGAAAGACAAGATTACTTACTCTACGTAGCATGTTTATAAATCTCATTAAATTTAACATATACCATCTAACTTATGATAAAAGCTACTGTGCTATGTTAAAAATGATATGATAATATGTACATACCGACTACATGTAATACCTACTACATATTCTGTTTACAATATTATTAGTTATACTGCCATATGTAGTATTCAGCCAATAGGAAGGCATTTACATGTATTTATCTGGGAAGAAACAAAATTACTAATTACAAAATCCCGATCGCTTTGCTGGACGTAATTTGAAATTTCAAACTATTCTTGTTCAAAAATAAAATTATTTTTATAACTTCATAGCAATTAATCTGCGACATCAGATACCTACCTATTTAGATCTTAATTCTTACACGCTTATACTCGTAATCACACATTTAGGTGTACATTATATCATCATCATCATCATGTCTTAGCCTTTAGATGTCCATTGCTGGACATAGGCACCTATATAGGACCTAATCGCCGCTACTCCACCCGGTCCTGGGCCTTCCGAATCCAGCAGCTTCTGTTCTGTTCTTCAGCAGCTTGCTGTTTTCTTCAGCTCGTCAGACAGGGTAAAAGGAGCATAGGTCGCCCTTCTGGGTTGTAAGTTGAAGTGAATTACATGAATTTTTCAAATGTAACATAGATTTATAGGGATAGGCCAGTATGGATATGGATGATTAGGATAAAAGGGCCGGGGTACCAATTTAACTATAAGTTATTAAATAAACGTTAGCGTATTCTATTGTTCAGGTAGCGCCACCTATTAGCAAATTTTATTATTAACATTACTCTAAATGTTACTTCATAAATAAAATAATAATCGACCCATTTTTCATTCCACTGTTGGAATATGGGTCTCCTCTTATATTAATAGGGTTAAAGCCATAGTCTGTCACGCTGGCCAAGTGCGAGTTGGCAGACTTCACACACCTTTGATTTTTTTTTATAAATTCTAAGGTATGCAGGTTTCCTCACGATGTTTTCCTTCACCGTTAGGAAGTGATATTTAAATTTAAAAGGCACTTTTGTAAAGAGGTGCGCGCCATGGATTTGAACCCAGCACCACCGAGTGAGAGGCTGAATTCTTAACCACTAGGCTATCTACGCTTCTACTAGAAGCGTAGATAGCGTATATAGGTATTGTTTTATTTGGTTCAGGTACCGATGACGCCATAAAATTATGTCTTCACGATCGATTTATACACTGCGTCGTTTTCTAGTCATATATTTGAAGTTCAGATGCTTTAATATTTTATACAAATTACTTCTAGTCAATGACGGGAGTTCTGGGTCATCATTTACAGCTTGAAGAATCTAAACATATTGAAAACTAATCACTAAAGTCTAATAGAACTACAAAATTAATGAATGTTAAAAAATAATAATTCTACCATGTTCAAGGACGGTGATTCATTTTTATAAAAGAAATCGTGCACTTTTCGAAAAGCCGATAGATTGAAATCGTCCAGTTTCTTTTTATAATTTGCCTTTTCTTGCCTGTGCAACTTTTGGAGTGCTCAAATTCTCCTTCTCCTTGTGATCCTTGAGCACTTTGTATACCGAACTCCTGGCTATGTTTAAAATTTTAGCAGTTTTTAAAACACATTCGTTTTTCTGCGGCGTTTCGGTCGGAGATTATGTTTTATATTCGGTGTATATATATTTGTACGCGTTCATTATCATGTTTTTTTCACTTTCGGTAAAAGAAATATGCTTATGTCATTTTCTTGGCGAAAAGTTCTCTTCATCGCGCTTACGCGACGAAGTTGAGGGCTGAGTGTCCATTATAAATGGCTCAAACAAAATAACAAAACTTCCTTAACAACCAAAAAAACAACGTAACAAAAAAAACAAACAAACTCAACGAAAAGGAAACAAATAACACGTGAAATCGCATACGACAACGGACGCATTTGAACACTTTAGAGGTTGAAGGACGATTGCCATGTATTCAAAATGGCGCCGTGTTTTCGTTTTTTATGGCATTGGCTACAGTCTATCGACCAATTTCTAGTGTAGTTTCTATTTAAAACTTGTTATTGCGTATTCTTCAACGACAAATAAATAATTGTCGTATTTCCTTAGTGTAATAAGTAATTAAAATTAGTAAATATATTTTTATTACCTGTGATGCTCCATAGTTACCATGATTTTCAAAAAAATCGTCTATTGTCAAATAATAATAAAATTATGTGTTAAAAGTAAGAGTTACGATTCATAAAACTGGTATCATAGTACAACACTATTACTAAAAAGCTGGTATCATTATTTCGAAAATTGACATTTGCATGTGTCAATTTAGTCCGTAGCGAAAAAAAAAAACAGACGTTAGGTGGTAAACTTCATATTTAAGAACTCGAAGCTTCAACTGTTGTCACATTAGTTGTCACTGTCATGTTAAATTCGATAAAAAAAATTTCCGACACGTGAGTGTTGTAAATAAAAGTACGACGTACTGTAACTAAGTCTCAGCAATGGCAGATGAAAGCATTTTTGACAAGAAGAAGACGCATAGGGTGAAACATGCAGGAAGGAAAGCAGAAAAGAAAAAAAAGAAGAACCAAGTGGACCAGTCTAACCTAAGTGCCAGGCAGCGGAACCCTAAGGCATTTGCTATTCAATCTGCTGTTAGAGCGGAGAGGCAGTTTCGACGACGGGAAGACGTAATAGCTAAGAAACAGCATGTCCCTCAAGTAGATAAAACTCCCTTAGAACCGCCTCCGATTGTAGTCGCTATCGTTGGGCCTCCTCGCGTTGGGAAGAGCACACTTATAAACAATCTTATTAAGAGTTTTATTAAAACGAATGTAACGAGCACTAACGGTCCGATAACCATAGTGACTTCTAAGAAGCGAAGAATTACACTAATAGAATGTAATAATGACATAAACTCCATGTTAGACATAGCAAAATGTGCTGATTTAGTGCTGTTGTTGTGCGACGCGAGCTTCGGCTTCGAAATGGAGATATTTGAGTTCCTCAATATATGCCAAGTACATGGGATGCCGAAAATAATGGGAGTTCTCACACACCTTGACATGATTAAGAATTCAAAAACATTGAAAACAACAAAGAAAACACTGAAGCACAGGTTTTGGACTGAAGTGTACCCTGGAGCAAAATTATTTTATCTTTCTGGTATTATACATGGAGAATATCTAAGAAATGAGATCAAGAATCTTTCAAGATTTATATCTGTGATGAAGTTCCGGCCACTGAGCTGGCGCATGACTCATGCCTATGTTCTTGCGGACAGATTGGAAGATATTACTAATCAGGAGACTATTAGAAAAGATCCAAAGGTCAACAGAGATATGGTGCTGTATGGCTATGTGAGAGGGGTTCCGTTGATGAAGGAATCAATGGTGCATATAGCAGGTACACTTAGTTTTTAATTATAAATATTATTTTAACAAAGACTGCTTTGTTGGTCGAGTGATTGTAAGCATGACTGCTGATCGGGAGGTCCTGGGTTCAAATCTCGGGTCAGGTACTATTGAAATTGTCTAATTTAGAATTTCTAGTAGTGATTCAGAGTCTGGATCTGTGCCCATTATATGGCAATAGGCTCACCACCTATTCCATGGGACACAAACGTAACTGGTGAAACATGGGAGTGCAATACGGATTGTATTCTGTTTACCCTTTTGGAGATTACAGTTGTGTAGTTACGTTTTTCAACAAGCAATTTAGTTTACTGCCTTGTTGGTGTAGTAGTGACAAGCACAACTTTTAAGCAAGAGGTCTTGGTTAGAGTCCCAATTCAGGGAAAGTAATACTAGGTTTTTTTGGCCCGAAATTCCCAGTAGTAGCCAGTAGTATCCAGACTTGCATGTATTTGTAACCTGTCTTTGTCAATAGGCTCACCCTGTTATCTGGGATCTATAACATACATGGTAAAATGTTTGAGTGCTACACTCTGCCTAATAGTTTGTGTATTTTAAAACCATGTGACAAAACATTAGTTTTTTTTCACTTTATACATGGTTTCACACAGGTACAGGTTGTTTATTTTGTATATGTTTGTTGTTATTGATTTAAAACATGTTCAGAATGTCTTCTCTTTTTATAGGAGTTGGTGATATGCAAATTAGTGAATTAACATATCTACCTGATCCATGCCCATTGCCAAGCAGTGAAAAAAAAAGACACTTGATGGAAAGAGAGAGGCAGATATATGCACCTTTCTCTGGTGTTGGGGGTATAGTGTATGACAAGGATGCAGTATATATTGAACTAAAAGGATCACATTCACATAAACAGGAAGATGAAGAAACAAATGAAAAGAGGGCTTTGCTGAAAAATGTTGTTGAGACAAGGGAGACAGTCGATGAACAAATGCATGAATCAGGGTTTAAACTTTTCAGTGGAGGAGCTGTCATATACCCAGATATGTTAAAAGATGATGAGTATTTACAGCATGATAGGGTTCAACCTGTTTCCGAAGGCTCAAGCTCAGAAGGAGAAGAGAGTGAATCAGATAATGATAGTGGTATAGATAAGAGTGAGAAAGATACTAAAAAGAATTTGATGCTACCATGGGACAATGGTTCAGAGGCTGAAGCAGAAGTTGATAGTGATGGTAATGAAAGCAAATCTAATAACAATAATTATAAAGAAAATAAGGATGAAGATGTTGACAATTTTGAAGATTTTAGTACAAAATGGAAGGAAAAGTTGGGAGAAAAAGCAACTGTGGCCTATTTTGAAAGACAAAGAACTTCCAAAAATATTATGAAACTTGTTTATGGTGAATTTGAAATAGGGAATACAAATAGTAATGCAAAGGAACAGAAACTGGACAATAATGATGAAAGTGATGAAGAAGAAATTGGTGGACTATTTAAGAAAGTTACAAGTACTCAGAAGAAAAAGCAGGTCGAAAAAGAGCATCTAGATACTGATGAATGTTCATTTTTCTATGCTCTATATAAAATAAATTTAAGAGACTGGTCTAATGAAAAAAATAGACATTTATTAATTAACAACTTTGTTACTGGTAAAAGATCTGCAGATGAAGATGCTTCAGAACTTCTAAACTTAGATGATGCTAATGACGGTGATGACGAAGAACTGCTTGGTGATTTTGAGGACATGGAAACGGGGGAAAAGCATGTTGCAAAAGACGATAAGAACAATGATGCCAATGATGGAACAAGTTTAAAACGGATTGCTGAGCTATCAAAATCTGAAATCCTTGAGAAAAAGATGAAACTGAAAGCTAAATTTAATGCAGAATATGATAATCATGACGAACATCGAATCAAGGGAGATCATTCTTATTACGAAAGTTTAAAATCAGAAGCCCTAAAACAGTCTGAACTTAACAAGTCTGTCTTTGAAAACTTAGATGATGGCTTAAGGGTAGAAGTGGAAGGCTATAGACCAGGATTATATGTAAGGATGTTGTTTAAAAATATGCCTTCAGAATTTGCAACAAACTTTGATTCTAGTTATCCTGTTCTTATAGGTGCTTTAAATATGGCAGAACAAAACATAGGTTTTGTATCTTGCAAGGTAAAAAAACATAGGTGGTATAAAAAGATTTTAAAAACAAATGATCCTTTGATAATTTCACTGGGCTGGCGTCGTTTTCAAACATTACCGATTTACTCTAAAATAGAAGATGATTTAAAATGTAGGTATTTGAAATACACACCCGAACATGTTACATGTAATATGCACTTTTATGGTCCAATCACTCCACAGAATACAGGTTTTCTTGCCTTGCAAACAGTCAGTAATAACACCAATGAAATAAAGCAAATAGGCTTTAGAATAGCAGCAACAGGAAGTGTAAACGAAATCAATAAGTCCACTCAAATAGTTAAGAAACTTAAATTGATAGGAACTCCAATAAAAATATACAAAAAGACTGCATTTATCAAAGATATGTTCACAAGTACTTTAGAAGTAGCGAAATTTGAGGGAGCTCGAATTAAAACTGTGTCTGGTATAAGGGGACAAATAAAAAAAGCCCTAAACAAGCCTGAGGGAGCATTTCGTGCGACATTTGAAGATAAGATTTTAATGAGCGACATTGTATTCTGTAGGACTTGGTTCAAAGTGGATGTTACTAAGTTTTATGCACCTGTGGTTAATCTGCTTCTTCCTGTTTGCAACAAAAATGCATGGCAAGGCATGAAGACGAAAGGTCAGCTGAAAAGGGAGCGCGATATTAAGAGCGATGCGAACAACGATTCGATGTATAAGGAAATCGTCAGGGAACCGAAAGTGTTCAAGCCGTTATCTATACCCAAGGAACTGCAAAAAGGTTTACCGTACAGGTTCAAACCTAAAGCAAAGACCGTAAATCTTTCAGGGAAGAATAATAAAGAGCAGCTCGCTAAGAGAATAGCAGTGGTCAAGAGCCCCTATGAACAAAAAGTGACCAATGTAATGAAAATGTTAAAAATTAACTTTGAAAAGAAGAAAGAGAATCAGAAGGAAATTACAGCTGAGCGGTTGCAAAAGCATAAAAAACAGCTAGAGTTAGAAGAATGGCGACGATTAAAGCGGCAGAAGGAGCTAAAAAAGAAGATATGTAGACACCTAAATAAGATGGCTAATAAGAAAAAGCCTCAAATGTAGATTTTTTTAATTTTATTGACCATTAAATATTTGCAAAAAAAATTTAAATTATTTTAATTCAAATTTCAATATATCTTATAATTACAATATCATAAATTATTGGAATATTTAGGGTTGATTACTTCTAACATATTAGAAGCGCTACTAGGTTACTGGAAATATAAAAAAATTATGTAATAGTCTTGATAAGTGCAGCTGGTTAATAGACGAGAGACTAACTGGCTATTAGGGAACCAGTCGCACTAGTTTTGTACCGGCTTCAGTAGAGGTGTGACATTTGGTTTTGCAACGCAGCATACGACTTTTGCTCCGTTGAAAACCAAAGAAAAGAACCAAAATCAGAACTAGAAACCTAAACGTGAAAGACCCAGTAACATAAGCAAAGAGCGTGTGTTTTTATCCTTTTTTTACTTCCATGTTACGATTACTTTTTTAACATTAGACTGTTTTTAACGATGTTACAAAGAGTAATGAGAAAAAAAATTAAGCTTTTCTCGACATTGGTTTGGGTAGTCAAGAAAATTCTTTTCGTCTTCAATCGCTTTATTGATTCTATTGTTTTATTCTATATTTCTAAATATTCTATTAAGTTTTGACATCGACAAGAAAAAGGTTTAGTATCAGATCAACTGTCAAGGAATTGTTATATTAACAATACCAAATTAATAAACAATTTTATTAGTCGTGTACAGTTATTTATGACTTAACAGTTCATTGATAAATAATAAGTATTTACTAATACTATTCATTCAGTATGGATATAACAGAGCGAAAACTATATAGTGGAAATATGAATAAAAATAAAACAAGGTTGTATATCGTGTAAATTGTATTTACTTGTTACCATTATGCACAACGTATGTCGTCATTGCACGTTGATAAATGTTTTACAAAGGTTACACAGTTCAGATTACATTGGTCAAAATAATCACTGTCTAGATAAACAATTTTGACGATTCGACATTAGAAAAAATGCCCCTGTACTTGAAAAATATTCCTGTAAGAATAAATGTAATTACAACATTACTTAGGGCAAAGCGATAACTGTTACACGAAAGCGTTGGAATGTGGTGGCCGCGGGCGCCGCGTCCTACATACATCCGACAAATGTCACTAACGTCCTATTTTTACATTAACTCCTTAATGTGAGGGTAACTTTACTCTTTGGTAGCGCGAGCCGCCGTGACGCACATCCCTAACGTCGAGTGGAACTGCTCGTGGAATGTTACGGACATACAAAAAATATACTAGTTATTATAACGCCGGCGCGTCCGTTCCGCGCGCGAGTCGTCCAAAGACGTTGGCACTTGTGGAGTTTGTGGAGGCTGAGTGCGCGTTCGGGTCCGCGGCTAGGCCGAACTGAGCTACCGTCCGCTGCCGCCAGGGACCCTACTAGCCCTCGTTTATAATGAAAGAATTGTGGACCACTATCAATATCGACAGAGGTTCAGAGAGTCAGAGTGAGTGGACGTGAAGTCTGCCACTCTTAAAACTATCTCGATTTGCTCTGACACCTCGTCACCAACGGCATATTATACTCAAAACACAAAAGAGAGTAATGGAAGGACACATTGCAAACCGAGTGACACTCTGAACAGATCTTAGTGCGTCCTGGTAGTGTCAAACGCACATTAATTTACATTCAAACGAGGATAAGGATGATAATGGACAAACCGTCAGCCCCGCTCCATCCTCTAGTACTTTTCTTTACCAAAACTGCAGCTACACTGATAAGCTAGGAACAAATAATTAAATACCCATCTCGTCAAGGTATTTTAGTTGCGTTGAAAAAATTTGGACACATTCATTTATATATTATTTATCACATATTTAGTTTCCATCGAAACCAATGATGTGTCCGAATGATATAAATATCGAGACGTCGGTACTACGACTGCCTCTTCCACTCCGAAGAGAAGAGCACGATTTGACTGCGATATTCATTCGCTTTTGGTCTATTCAAACGAATATTGCCACGTGATTTTTACGCTACGTATAATGTTCATCGATTTCTCATACTTCCATCCTGATATTTGAATGATATAAGAATCGGATTGCCGATTATTAATTATTGCCGGCATCAGTAATTCAGACAATTAGATAATTAAATATGAGATTTCCAAAATCATTTGATAAACTCATCTCACGGTCCAATCGTTCAACTTTGATTGTATCGTTATATAAATTATAATTAGGTATATTTTGTACAATTTTGTTTCCGAAACCAACGTGATGTTTCGGCGCACGTCAGACGCATAGGAAAAGTCATAACATTT